>PVIR01038502.1:0-14656 GCA_004026965.1 Petromus typicus
CCCGGTAACCACATAACAATACTGGGTGTGGAGACCCACACCCAGCAGCAACCAGTACCACATACCACAGTGCCGGGCATGGTGGCTCACGCCTGTAATCCCAGCACTCGGGAGGCAGAGGCAGGAGGATTGTGATGTGAGTTTGAGGCTGAGCTCAGGGCCAGCCTGAACCACAAAGCGAGACCCTGTCTCAAAAAACGAAAAACAAAACAAAACAAAACAAAAAAACCAAAAAAAAAAATGAGGTAGCTTCGTGTATCTGGAGTTGTTTCTGGATCTTCTAATCCATTCCACTGATCCTTGGGTCTGTTTCTTTGCTACTACCATGCAGTTTTTATCACAGTGGCTTTGTAGGATAGTTTTAAATTGAAGATTGTGATACCTCCTGCCATGTTCTTGTTGTCTAGAATTGCTTTTGCTATTCTAGGTCTCTTGTGGTTCCAGATAGCATCATGTTTTAGTGGCAGAATAGTGTGGGGAGCCCAGAATGGTGCTGACAAGTGTCTCTCTCTTAGAAGGCTTGTTTTATTTTATCATGCTATGAATTGGCATAAATATGAAAATTCTGCATTGTATTGTCCAGAGAAACCCTTTATGGATACAGATAAATTGGTTACAGACAGGTTTTTTTAGAAAAGAATCTTACCCATAACAAATGGATTATTTCTATTTCTGGGATGAGTGTTAATCAGGGAATAAACAAAAGGGAATAAACAAGTAGCCATAAAGAATGAATGAAGTAACAGGAAGGATAGATTAAGAAACTGAAATCCCAGTCTGTTTCCAAGTTTTCATTCATTCCCTGCCGTCACGCCCTGTCATTCCCTCTTTCCTTCGTCCTTCTTTGTTCCAATCCACGTCCTCCAAGGAAGCTAGTGACGTTTTCTTGAAAGGAGGATTCTCCATCGCTGTGAAGCCCTGCGTGGAGAAGATGTCCCTTCCACTTCCAAAAGGTCTCTGGAAAAAAGGGATAAAGGCCAGTTAAGTGAATAAAGGTGCACACATTTCTAACGCTCACGGAGGCAGCCGCACCATGTCCTTAACTTCTGGCCCAGCATAACTCAGAAGCTCATCTGCCTTCTTTTCACAGGGAAGGGGCAGCATGGGGAATACACACAGTTTTTAGGGGAACCCAGTTCATGGGGCCTAAAGAAGAGATAATGGGCCATAAATAATTCTCTTTGGAATATGACTGTGGAATATAAAAATCCTATCCAGGTATATTGACAGGTGTCAACTTTCTTCCTGGATGTAAATTTAGTTAACCAAACTGCAGAAAGGGGCCAGGGGCAACTGTTTATTCCTTGTGGGATCTGGGATTAGGTAGATGAGGGGACTTGGTGGAGGCCTCGTTCTGCAGTCGGGGGTGCTGATGGGGAGAAGCAAGACAAAGTTAGATGAGCTTTGATTCTGATTGTGCTTCAAATACTCTTAAATTTTAGATTATTTTTCTAAAAATAATTAATGCCCAAAATTAATGCCCAAAACAATATATTTCTGGAGTGTCATCCTCTGGGTCCCAACACTTGGAGAGACTTTGTAAGGGGCAAAATATCAGCTAATTCATATATCTTCATATTGGGGCCCATATAATGATTCTGTCCAAATCAGATATGTAGAAGAGAGTTCAGATCCACCGATGATTAAAAGGGAAAAGCCAAAATCATCATTGAGGCTTTACAAAGCCTTGGGGTTTTTGAGAGCTTGGGCTAGAAACTCAGAAAAAAGGAAATAATGAAAGAGTGCATCTATTGTGGCAAAACAGAGGCTGCAATGAGTGCTGAATGAACTGATCTGCTCTTCGTCTCAACATAAAGCCAGTCCTGTCATTTTGGAGTTCCAGGGACTCAGATGCTGCCTGTCTGTCTGTGATATTATCCATCTGAAGGGTTATTTTCTTTTGCACTTGGAAGATTCATAAAAATTTGCATACTTCAATATGTTGTGTGTCATGACACGTACTTAATTCACTTTTGTGAAATAAAGAAATAGTTTCTCAGTTTGAAGGCCTGCAATTTTTGGTCACTGTGTATGGACCATCATTTTTTTTTCCCTTCAGGACCTTGCACTTGCTAGGCAGGCACAGTTCCACTGAGCTACATCCCCAAACTTTGGACCATTATTTTTAATTTTCATCATTTTTGTTGCTGCTTTTTTTTCTCTCTTCTTTCTTTTGGATTTTTGAGATAATGGTAAGTTCAGGCTGGCCTTGAACTCACTATGTTATCCAGGCTGACAGAGTGAGTTCCTCCTGCCTCAGCCTCCCAAGTGCTGGCATCACAGTCGTGCACCACCGTACCCAGCTACTCCTGTCTCTTAAATCTTTAATTAACACTTAATTTAAATGGAAGTTTTGTGAAGCCTAGCCTGAAGGAGTCATTCCTTGAGTCAATAATTCGTGGGATAATATCAATGATAGCTTTGCTGCAAATGCTCTGGGAACAGGTTACATGGATAAGCACTCATTTAAGGAAAGCTGTAATCCTGAACACAAGATTAAGCCCAATGGCTCTATAGATGAAGAAGTTTTGAGAAATTCAGGACAGAATTCAGGGTTTTGGAGAATTGTGATGATGTTCCAGAAGAAGATGACATGACTGTTTTTGAATAAATGTACATTTTGTACATGAATAAATGAATAAATGTAGATTGTTGTATATGAAAAGTAAGACATTCCCTGGAAAATAAAAAGCCCATCACATCTTTTGGAGCAAAAATTAATATGAGACTTGGTCTTATTTTGGGGGGAAATGTGATAATTTAACTAAGCGACTTTGCCCGCTACATCATATCAATAGCCCTCTGAAAGTGGCAGAGAAAATAGTTCTATTCGTGCCAAATCTCACCGGCCACTGAGGGCTGTGGGCCTAAGAGATGGAGACAAGTCTGAGCATCAAGGAAAAGAGACCACAGACTCATCCCCAGTCAGTGTGCAGATGTGATTGGCTTTCTCACCTCTTCTTCAGAGACCGGTGTTGCAAGAAAAGGAAGGCTGAGGTGGGGGCAGCGCACACTTGTAGTCTCAGAAGTAGGAGGCTGAGGCAGGAGGATTGTGGCAACTTCAAGGCCAACCTGACTGCACAGAGAGAGTCTGTCTCAAAATTAAAAAAAAAAAAAAAAAAAGGAAATACCACTTGTTTTAGTGACAGTGCTACTAGTGCACAGAGCTTGGTACGTACTGACAGTTTACCATCTGCACGGGTCCTGTAGTAAGAACTTCAGAGCTCTGATGAGAATCTTGTGAGCCTTGGGGGTCATTTCCTCACTATTTGAATGAAAGGCAAATGTTCCACATAATTGTGTAATGTGCTCATTAACCCCAAACTAGAAAGGATTGGGACTTATTTCAGACTCTGGTCTCTCAACTGTGCAGTTCTTATGTTGCAACTTAAAAACGGCCTTCAGTTCTGTTAGTTTCATTTCTGTTGCTATAACACATTACCATGGTCTGGGTAATTTATAAACCATAGAGGTGTCATGACAAGGCATAAGGGTGAGGAAGCACGTGAGATAGAGAAAAGTAGAAGAGATTCACCCTTCTTGCCCTTATGATGATTAGCTCACTTCCATGATAACAGCATCAACCCACTTTGGAAGGCAGAACCCCACCCCCACCTCACCTAGTCTCCTCTTGACATTTCCACCTGTTAGCACCATTACGGTGACAACCAGGTTTCAATGTGAGTCCTAGAGCGTGCAATTCCGCCATCGCAGGCAGCTGCAGAAATCAGTCACCCTTCCGGAGCCGTAACACTGCAATCTCATCTGTGTCCTATAGGAGGTCTCTATGACAACCTTTCCTTCCCCCAGGCTCCTCCCATGGAACAGAGTGATGGAGGAGGAAGCGGAGGAAGCGGCAGAGGTTATGGGCACTTCAGCAGGACCCCAGGGCTGGGGGCCCAGCTGCCCTTTCTGGGCCACATCTGCCTGATTACCAGGGCCCAGCGGTCTGGTTAGTCCTGTCCCCGGGGAGGGCTCAGGAAGGAGTGAACATTCCAGTCCAGGCCCTGGTCTTGTTTTAGTGTACACCAGTCATTCATCATTCCTCTGTGTCTCCATCTGAGGCCGACATTTCCCCACCCCAATAGGTTTTATTTGTATGAAATCTTTTCTGGAAAAAAAAAAGATATAATGCTTTTGTTCACACACATTTAAATTTACAATGTTATTTCATATCTTTCATTTTAGCTTTTTATATATTCTAATTATGTCATTCCTAGTAAAGTGACAAAGATAATATACTCATTTTAATTACCTGTAGAAACACCATTTTAATTGTTACATAAAATACTCTCAGAGCATATGCTTGGGTAATTACATTTTTAATGTCTGATACTTAGCATTAAATCAATGTTTTCTAATAACACCCTAAATTACAAAGTATCTTAATCAAATGGTCTTGTTAACATATCTGATAAGGAGCACTTTAATTCTATCTTTTGTTTGTACAGTTCCTTAAGATCTTCAAAGTGCTTTCAGAAACATCCTGCAACAAAGGAAAAATTGAGTGACGCTGTTATTACAGATCTCCTGGTTCTCATAAACAGGCTGAGATTACAGAGACTAAATCCATGGCTAATAGCAGCACAGGCAGCTGTCAAAAAATACAGAGCTTTTCCTTACTGGGACACTGTCCCTGCGTAACCAAGACAACTTAAAACAATAATAGAATATTGAAATTACCGCCTGGAATACGTTTAAGTGTACGGAAAACTATTAATAAAACTGAAAGTGCTAACGAATTGATATTTTGACCCTTAGTTTTCAAATAACCTATGAGAATGCACAGTGCAGCGGTGGCTTATTTTTAGAATCACCAAGGTTATAATTAATTATAATCAATTACATATAGTTGTATAATTATTATTTAAAATAAAGATTTAATGAAAAACTCATTAAGACAGAAATGTTTCAAAATGACAAATCTGTAAGAGGCTTTTAAACATAATTATTGATGAATCTTATTTTCATAGAGGATTTTTCCACTCAGAATGCAACGTCTGCTGTTTAATATGCAGTAACCAGGAGGACTGATTAATTCAGCTTTATGCAAGAGGCAGGCAGATAGTAGGAACATTGTAGCACCATGACTTGTCATTGTTACATTTCATCAATGCGAATGTGAAATTGAAGTGAGAATCTGGAAGTTTTTCAATAATGTTATTAATTCCTAAATTATTTAGGAGACATAGTTATAGTGCTTGCATGAGCCCAAAGCCAGATTCCTGCCTCAGCCATGTGTATCTAGAGAACATGCTACAATGTTGATCATTTTATCTGAAATGCACTTTTTAATCACTGGATGTAACTCAGGTATGATGTGCTCAGTAACAAAATTCACATCAGACCTAACTGAGAGACTTCACCTTTCAAGAAGAAAATGACATGAATAAATATGTGTGTACACCACACACACATACACACACACACACACACACGTAGTAAAATAATGCTGCAAAAAATAGTTTATAATCTTACAAGTTCATTATGCACATTAACTAGCTTGATCCTTAGCAAGACCTTCAGGTAGGTGCTATTTTCAATTTTACAAAACATGATTGTGACTTGGACGAAGGTCACAGGCTTAAGGGAAGGCAGAAGTGAATTTGAGGGACTGTGGATTTTAAAAGCTGTTTCCTAAGTCTCTATGCTCATCAATGCTGTGACATTTCTTCCATTTTTCGGGAAATGAAGATTTCTGCTTCTCACTTTCACAGAAAATGCATAGCCCAGTTCTTCTGGAGCCTTTGTTTTTGACTGACTGAAACTTGCCAGAATCAGGTCTAACAGTCTATTTGTGTTTGTTTATAATTTCACATCTGTTATGGAAACTCTCAAGGCAAACTTAATCAGACTAACTTTTTACTACATGACACTAAAATCACATCCATCAGAAGTATATTTTCCATAATTTATATTTTAAAACAAATGAGAAAAAAATATCTGGTATATAAAAACAGAAAAATGGCCTCTTGTGGACTTTATGGGAAACATTTTATTGTGTGTTTGTGCTGAAAATCAGAAAATTCTATGAGCTGCAGGAATATCTGATTTAAATTTTTTGACTGAATTTGAATGTTAGAGTCAGAATGCCCACGGGCACTGATGTCCCTAGGTTAGCTGTTTAGCAAGATGTCTTAGATAGTAAAGTCAGATCCTAAGCAGTGGAATTCAGACTCACAGATGAGCTGTCTCTCCAGAGGGCACCAGTGATAACCAAGCACCACCAGCCTCCCCCTACCCCAGTGCTAGCCTCTGGGCAAGAGGCTCATTAGAATGGGATTTCACTGATCTGTCTTATGGAGGCAGAAGCTTGAGGTTTACAGCAGAAAGTAACAGCTTAGGTCAGACCTGAGTGTGAGGAGGTTGGGTTGACTCAGAGCAGCTTCAGTGCCCCACAGAAAGTCTGTAGCAGAATGGGTGTTCTTAATGTCCCCGTGGAGAAGAATGGGGCTTCGAGTATTTCACCTGGAAACTGATAGCAAATATGTTAATTTAAATGATGTCAAGGTAGGTAAGGATTGCACTTTAGCTGAACAAGAGTAAAATGACTGAGTGTCTCAGAACTGATGTGAAGTAACCCTAAAGGGACTATTACCAAGTGTGGCATAGATGCTAGGATCGTAATAGATCACATTCATTACGACATTGTCTATTTTAACATTTTCATTTATTTATACCAAAGGAACCCAAGAGTGGTCAGAGATAGGCAGACTCATTTTTATTAAATTTGTGGTTGAGCCTGACATGTTCTTACACTCGCAAAATAACAGGACAGACAGCATTCTGGATTCCTGGTTGGACTCTCCAGGGCCCTCACTACACGCCACAGGCAGGTTAGACAACAGCGAGCCTAGTGCCAGAGAGTATCCGAACTTGCAGTTTTGAAACTCTAATTTCCATGTTGTTAAATAAAAGAACCTATGTCTCTGAATTCCTAATACAGCTTTACTTGTACGGGAAACTTTACAAACTCATTTTTAAATTGATATTTATCAGGAATAACCTAGAACCCACCCCTGTCATGTACTTTTTCATATAAAATCCATGCACTACCCAAAAAAACATTAGGAAAGGGAAGCTTGGAAAGTCACAAGCAGAAAAGCCATGTAGGGGTAGACCTTGACTGTATAGTGTTAACTTTTCACATCCCTGTAAATGGTCATGAGCATAGATTTTCCCTTGTTTGTTGCTAATTGTTGAGACCTAAAATAAATTGATATGCATGTGAACATCAATCCTTATATGTACTGGGGTTTATAATGAGTTATATTTTAAAAATTGAAATCTTTATTGGTACATTATGTATACACATCATGATTGCACTCAACAATGAGAATTTGTACCAGTATATGACACAACTCAATTCTCATTTTTTCCCATAGCCCTACCTACCCTTCCACCCCCACCTCCTATATACATAAAATTTGTTTCCTTTCTTTTTAGTTATAATCTCATTATTTTTCCCCCTTCACCCCATTTCACTTTGAGTATTTTCTATTTCACAATATATAACATACATTCTAGAACTCATTTACATTTCATTTTCTCATACCAGAGTAAAGATGCCATATTTACACATCTCTGACCTATTTATTTCACTTATGAGGGTGTCCTCAAGGTATGTCCATGTAAGTATAAATGATTCAAACTTATCATTTTTTATGGCAGAGCAATACTGTATTGTGTAGAAGAACCACAGATTTTTTTATCCAGTCTCCAGTTGATGGACATTTTGGTTGTTTCCAAGATGTAGCAATCACAAACTGAGCTGCTATAAACATGGGTGCCCATATGTCACTGTGATATGAATCTTTTAATTCTTGTATGTATATACCTAGCAGAGCGATGGCTGGGTCAAATGGGACCTCCAATCTTAACTTTTTGAGGAATTTCCAAACTGATCTCCACAGGGGTTGTACGAGTCTACATTCCCACCAACAGTGGAGAAGGGTTCCTTCTTCTCCGCAGCCTTGCCAACATTTGCTGTTGGCTAATTCTGAGACAGCAGCTATTCTTTGTGGAGTGAGATGAAATCTTCAAGTTGTTTTCATCTGCATCTCTCAAATGACTAGTGATATTGAACATTTCTTCATATGTTTCTACAATGAGCTTTGACTTTTGAATCAACTGTCTTAATTATACATACAAATGGAGTACTGAGTGGTGTTTCCACACATACATAGAACACGTGTGATCAGATCCCACCTCCCTCACGCACACCTGAACATGAGCAAATGACTGTTTAAAACAGCCTTCTACATTCTCTTCTCGTTTTTCCAGATGCTCAGAGACCCTTTGGTCTGGGAATGTAATGAACCGACTGCTTTTCTCCCAGGCCCACCGGCACACTGAGCACAGGAACCTTTGGAGGTTACGTATAGTGGGAAAGGAGTCTTGCTTTCAGCTAAATAACACGGAAAGAATGCTGAGATGGAATAAAAACTCTGGCATGGAATCCCGCCCACCCATCCCAGGAGACAGCCCCTGGCCTCTGTCCAGACCACTCCCCTCCCCCAGGCTGCTGCTTCTCTTCTAGAATTGAAGGGGTGGGGCCAGGGTCGATGCCTAGGCCCTTTCTAGCTCTCCAGTTTCAGACTCTAGGATTTTACACTTGGACACTGATGGCCACGGTGCTCTGTCAGACTGGGTGATGGGATTCCATGAAGGCATTTTTCCCGCTTGCAGATTAGGGGAGAAGTTTGTGAGATGAACGTTTTAGAAAAAGCAAACTTCCACGGGGGTCACCATGTTTATAGACATGTTAATGATGCTGATGAAATTCAGTTACCCTGGATATAAAGAAAACGTGGACGTGGCGACTGATCCGGGGACTGACAGAGGCGGTAACTTCAGGGTGGATCATTAGCAGAGTATATCGGGGAGGGGGAGGGACGGGGACAAGGGGTGAGACACGACACGCTGTCATCGTGAAGGTGCGAGGCGATAAGATTCTACAGCTACACTGGTCCCTTTGCTGTCTTCTCCCAGGGATTTCCAGGGAACACGAACGCCGACAGTGTAGTGACCTACAGACTCCAGGTGCCCTTTGAAGCCAGGTTCCTGCGCTTCCTCCCGGCAGCCTGGAGCCGGAAGGGCAGGATCGGGATGCGGATCGAAGTGTATGGATGCGCATACAGTAAGTTCCATTTATTTCTTTCATGGACTCAGTATCATTAGGAGAATTTATAAAAGCCAAACAGCAAATGAGCTTGACTTTTTCTGATCTTTTGAACAGCTGTGCAAGTAGAACTGATGTTTACAGACAGTCTCTGTGTCTGTCTCCCCCTGACAATGTCAGGTCTAGTCACAGCTGAGTTTAGAGGTGGCTGTGAACTGAGATTTATTTTTGGATTTCCAGAGTTTAACAAAGTACTTGTGAAATGGTTGGTATTGAATAAAGCTAGTAATGTTCCAACTAGTACCTGCTAGTGGTATTTTTCTTATGCTCGGATGGTCCCCAGTCACGGAGTGCCACAGTGAGTGGGGGCCCGCTCCTCAGGCCTGGCGCTTGGTGTGTGGTGGCGCAGACCGGCCACAGTGACGCTTGTTGTACTTAAGGGAAGTTTCACCCCTCACCTGGCGAGAGCCCGGGTGGATGTTTTAGTCCAGCCTCTTCTCCTCTGTACTCCAAAGTGGAAAGACCGGAACTACAACACAAACGTAGACACTGTGGCAGAGCGGAGCTCTTCTAAACAGGTGTCGTGGGATGGTTCACAATTCTCTCCCACTTGTCTCTGTGTGTCATCTTCATGTTTAAAATTGTCATCAGAATGGAACGAAATTAAAAATCCTGTGCATAAAACTGGAGAACCATCCGAATAGCACAGTAGTTGGAAATATCTTAAGCCTCTTAGGCTCGGGTTAGGCTGCACTTTTGTATCACATCATTTACGTGGGGTTAGGTCCTTCTCTGCTTACCCATAGCTTTCGCCTGGAGAATATTAATTTTCTAAAACATAAGAATAATCTACCTCCCATACACTGTGCTCACAGTTGCAATGGCTCTGATGTCTGACATTTAGAATTTCTACTGTGCTGTCAGCTTGGTCTCCCATTACCCGGAAATGACGTCAGGTTTACTGACTTCAATGCAGAACACTCCCTTTGATGGGAATTTTTAAAAATTCAAGTCTTTATTGGTACGTTAAGAATACACATCAGCATCGCATTCAACACTGAGAGTTGTACCAGAATATGACATGACTTGATTCTCATTTTTTCCCCTTCCCCATCTGCCCTGCACCCCACCCCATATACATAATCTTTGTTTCCTTTTTAAAAATTACTCATATTCTTTTTCTCCTCATTATTTTACCACTACACTCTCTTCCCTTTTAAATATTTTTTATTGCACAATATCAACTATACATACTACAACTCAGTTACATCTTCATTTTCTCATACTAGAGAAAAGATATGATATTTACACCCCTCTGATCTATTTATTTCACTTATGAGGATGTCCTCAAGGTACATCCATTTGAGTATGAATGACTTGCCATTAGCATGACGTTCCTTCATGAGGAGGTATGACTTCAAAAACCTTGAATTTCGGGTCAGTATCAGAAAGTTCAAAGCTCTGTGTCTGATCCCAGGAAGGGCAGGTGGGCTGTGCGGCTGCAACACAATCTCCTGGGACCATTCACTTTTGTAAGCACATATTGCTGAGCATGAATGACTTTTGGCTAGAAAATGAAGACAGATAATGTAACACCACGGCTAACTGATATATTGCCATTAGTAACTTGTCATTGTTTAGAAAGAGCAGAGTTCAACATTTTTCTCTTAGATGAATTGATTAATATTCAAGTATACTAATTGTATTTATATTATAAATAGTAGTATAACATTTTAGAATTTAAATTAATAAGAAGGATGGGTTTTTGTATTTGCATTCCAAATTGCCCCATTTTTATTCAAGAACATTTCTCATGATGGGGTTTGATGTTTCTCACAAGCAGAGTCTTTTCCAACTACATTTTATGCTTTGGCTACTACATACATTTGTCTGTAGTAATAATTTATTAGCACTATAAACCTGAAGGTTTTGATAGCATCCTTGCTTAGAATGTGAACTTTCTCTCCAGTTTTAGTACATTGGTATTTAGTACATTGATACAAATTGGCACATTTTAGGTATACGTTATGATCCCATTGATCGCTGAGAATATGTACCTGTGCATGATGTATCTTGATTGTTAAATTTGACTGTTCAACATGCTGGCAGGATCCCCTAAAGTACCGTAAATGCTCTTGAGGTCCTCAGACTGAATACAACAAGATTCTTGTGCTCTGACAGCTTCGTGTGCCTTCAGCTGCCTCTTTCATGAGCAAGGAAGGAAGGGAAACATCCAGGTTCTTCGGCCAGAAATCTCTGGGCCTTGACTGGCCCACCACCCTTGCCCTCAACTCTCCCACTGAATCACCAAGTTCTGTATACTCCACTTCAAAATCAGTCCTGGTGTGATTTCGTTTCTCTCTAGCGCCTCTTCTTCCCAACCTGCTGCACACAGAGTACTACTTACTACTATTACCTTTTCTTGGGGGGCATACAGTATAGGAAACTGAGTCCAAGGCCTTTAGGTGGAGCTATATCTTCAGCCTTTATTAATTTTTGTTGTGAGACGAGACCTTGCTGAGTCACTAAGCTTCCCAGGCTGGGACTGATTTTGAGATCTTGCTGCCTCTGCTTCCCAGAATGCTGAGACTACAGGCAAGCCCAGTGTGCCTGCTTTGGAGTGCTTCATATGTTAGTTCATTCCTTTTCTACTCATAGGCAATGACTCTACACATTGCTCCTTACAGTTACCTTTTAAAACTGCAGCTCAGGCTGTGGCCCTTCAAGGGTACAGAGTAAATTTACATGTAATTTAGAAAATGTCGAACTATTATTCTAAAGCAGCACATCATTTCTACATTAGTTTCTTTGTGGGCCTATTATTCCATCTCCAGTTGATTTTTGACAGATGTCCTCTTGTATTATTGATGAAATGCAGCTGCTATTTGATGAATGCTTGACCTTTATAGTGACATCCTAAGACTCTGTCAGAGTGCTGGGAGAAAATGGTGAAATTGTAGTTCTGACAAGTTACAGCAGGAAGACTGGAAATGGTGCTATTAAAGTTGCACTCCCTCAACAAAGATCCAAACAAGAAAAATGTGTGCTTTTATTCATTAGAGTTCTCTTGAAACAGAGCCAGCAGGATGTCCGGTGTGTGTTCGCGAGGGGAGGGTGTTTTAAAGTAGACTCACCTGGCTGTAGGGCTTGGCAAACCTGAGGCTGCAGGACATTTCAGCAGGTTCTCTGGAGACACACAGAAGAGCCGAGGCGGCTAAATCAAAGGGAATCGGGAGGCAGAATTCCTGCCTTAAAAGAAATCAAGTAATAACAAATCCTGGGGAGGCTGTGGGGCTGAAAAAGAAACCCTTATACAGTGTTGGTGGGAGTGTAATTCAGTATAACCACTATGGAAATTCCTCAAAAAACTAAAAATAGAAATTCCCCTCCACCCAGCTATAAAGCAAATGTAGTATTCAGACACAATGGGGTAATACTAAACATAAGAAATATCTTAAAAGAATTATTAATGGAAATATAATCTTTTCCGATTTTTTTTTTAAAAAGAAGAAATAGAATACTATATAGATGGAGCCACTGGGAGTGAGTTAAGTATTTAATACATCAACTTATGATACTAACACAAAATATGTTACTGTCAGCTTTTCCCTTCACTGAGCTGACTGGACATTTACAGAAGACTCTGTGTGTGTGTTGTGCTATATGAAGACATATATTCTCAAAGTGCTGATGTGTAGCACATGGATAAATAGTATTGCTTTTAATATCCTTTTTCCTAGGATCTGAGGTGATTTATTTTGGTGGACAAAGTGCTCTGCTACACAGATTTGATAAAGACTCCATAGCACCAGTACGAGATGTTATATCTTTGAAATTTAAAACTATGCAGAGCAACGGAATTATTCTCCACAGAGCAGGACCACATGGAAATGCCTTTACATTGAAATTAATTAAAGGAAAGCTTGTCTTTTTTCTTAACCCAGGTAAAAAGCATTTTTACTCTCATGTCAATAGTTTAAAAAATCTGTTTTGAATGAAAATACATGTATCGGAATTGATTTTTTTCAGAGTGAGGTGAAAAATCCACATACTTTATAATTCAAACTTGAAAGATAAAGGAAAAAATATTAATAGTAGCCCTGGGTGGCAGGTGCAAGGCAGAAATGCCCAGAAAAATGTAAATGAGAAGATGAGAGCTGTGCTAGCAAGCATATGCAGCATATACATCTCTCTTGTACGGTTTGTGCAAATAGCATGTGTTTTGACAACCATGCAAGAGGCTTATTATAAATGCATTTAGATAATATATTATAATTAAATGTAAGCATACATATAAGACTACAATCACTGTGAAATTATGAGATGCCACTAATAATGATGTTATTGATAATGACACTCTAGCAAAGAAAATATTAGCGAGATAAATGCGCAAGTCATGAAAAATAATAATAACAAGTCATTTAAAAAGCTATTTTGAAAGCTATGGGAATGAATGAAAAGATGTAAAAATGTTATGTGCAAGATGAAAAATGTCAGGTGACAACGACAGGAATGGAAAGATGGATGGAATGTGTACCGCTGATTGGACCAAAGGGAAACGTGGATTTTAACAAAACTAACCAGGGTGTCTTCTCTCTCTTTCAAGGCAGTGCTCGTGTGCCTCCCGCAGATGGCCCCATGTCCCTGACCCTGGGCAGCCTGCTGGATGACCAGCACTGGCATTCTCTCATCCTCGATATCGTCGGCACACACGTCACCCTCACTTTGGACAAACACACTTATCATTTTCATGCAAAGGAATCCAGTTACATGGACCTTAATTTGGAGGTTAATATAGATTGTATATTTTATTTATTTATTTATTTTTTAGATTTTTGGAGACAGGGTCTTGCTTTTGTGGTTCAGGCTGGCCCTGAGCTCAGCCTCAAACTCACATCACAATCCTCCCGCCTCTGCCTCCCGAGTGCTGGGATGACAGGCGTGAGCCACCACGCCCGGCACTGTGGTATGTGGTACTGATTGCTGCTGGGCGTGAGTCTCCACACCCAGTATTGTTATGTGGTTACTGGGGAATCGAACCCGGGTCCTTGCGCTTGCGAGACAGGCGCCGGAACCACTGAGCTAACTCCCCGGCCCTAGATTGTATATTTTAAATAAAATTGATTGTCTGAAAAATGATGATCCTATCAGATGCCATTTCATGGTAATTCTTAATACATAATACTAATAGATAATAATATGTATGTTAGGTACCTCTAACTCATGTATCCTTTGTAATCAGACAATTTATTATTACAGAACATCTTTTCCACTTTAGAGGAAGTAACCAGTGGTACTGTTAGGTTTGGGAAATTTTCTACAAATGAAGAGATTTCAAGACAGAGAACAACATTATTAAACACATGCTTTTTAAAATTCACCTGATATATCTCATTTGTTTGCAACAAACAGATAGTTGGGGAATATTTTTCTTGCCTTAGTGTAATCCCAATCAATGTAGGATTACCCAGGACCACTCAGTGGAGTACACCACATATATACCTATAGATTTATTGAAAAAGAGGCAAGTACATG
>PVIR01038503.1:0-14463 GCA_004026965.1 Petromus typicus
ATGCATGCATGCATACATTCATGCATGCCAGTCCTGGAACATTAGGTAAGATTTACTGTTAATTATTGGAAATCCCAAAGCAATTGCTCCCTCACAGGTTGAGTTTGGGTTCCTGACAATGGTGAAATTTCTGAATTTATTATCCTTTAAAAACAAAAATAAATCACGTTTGTACAGACAAAATAATTTAACCTCCGCTTTGTTTTGGTGTTTTTGGTAATAGCTTCTCTCCTGATCATAGCCCCCTCCGCCCAATACAAGATGCAGGCCACTTCCAGGTACTTACCTGCTCTGAGCACTGCTGCCCTGAATCATAGGTGGTCAGGTGGACTCTGCACAGGGTCCCCACTCATCCCTGCACATACAGTGCTGGCAGCATTTGCTGTGTCTGGTACCCAGTGGTCCCCATTCTGTTTTAAGTGTAGCGTACTCCCATCTTGCTCAGACACTATGCATTGTTCTTTCCCATTTCTTGAATTTCCTTTCACTCTCACTTAGGTCCCTTCTCATCCATTCATTACCTTCTCTTACATTAGCTTAAAAAGAGGTAACTTTCCCCTCTTCCTCCTACTACTGAACAGTTTGCATCTCAAAGAGCAAGCAATGTTAGGATGCTAATTTTCCCATCTTTCAGCAGGTACCTGTGTAGATGTCTCACCTATCAGCCATCTTGTGTAGACTCACCTGGGCTTGTTCCTCCCTCTCCATTCAGAACAACTGCCCATTTTTATAGCAGCTGGTATTTTGTAGGTAGTTAAGAGTTAATAGTTAAAAATTAACTGCTTCAGAATTCAAGTCTTAGACCCTTAAGGTGTTTTGCATAGGTTTGTCTAGATTAGCAAGTATTGTAAAAGAGCAAAGTCTTACAAGAGCTGCCTTTTGTTCTCATTATTGACCAACTGCAGAACTGTTCTTTTGTCTTTTAGCTCAGTTTTGCCTGTATTGATTCTGATATGGCTGCTGCTTGATGCAAAGGAATACTCCTTTGTATTAATCATTTGCTTTCTGCAGCCACTGAAATAGCAACAGATTTATCAGAGAATCAGATAGATTCTGAGGAGTACAGGCAGTCCTGATCTTTCTGTTCTTTCCTTGATTAGGTCTGATGTTCATCCAGGGACCCTGTAACTTAGAAATGGGGGGTATGGAAAGGGCTGTGGTATGGGGAGAGACGGCAGGGTGAATAGAGGGAGGGGAAGTCACTATGTATATGTGTCACTTAAGAGCCAGTATGTATAGTTACCACTTCCTAATGTACATGCAATTAGTATGTATCCCAAACATATTTGAATATATATATATATATATGTGTATATATATATATATTTTTTTTAAATTTTTATTTTTTTAAAAGATCAGGCCTTCTGGAAAAAAAAAGTAGAGGGTATTATAATTATTTATTTGGCTATTTTTAAAGGAAGATCCCTTAGGAATAGATTAGGGTTAAGAAAACCATTTTGCCTATCGGCTGTGGTGTTTGTCCTGGTTTCTAGGTGAGGTGACATGTGGGTCTACCTGGAGATGGCTCTGTGAATCCAAGAAGTCAAGGCAGTGCAGCCAGTGTCGTGTAGGATCCCTCAAGGTGTACGTGGAAGTAGAAGGTCGACTGAGTTCTCACTGCTAGTATTTAGTAAACGTAGAGGTGACAGCTTTCAGGAGACTTAAATGAGATCTGGTATTTTTGTTTCTGGGGACAAAAATTAAATTTGTAAATGTAGCAATAATTTCTATCCTCAAGTGATATTTGCCTGGAAGTTAAAAAATTACTTGGTGTGTTGCTTAATCCTAGCTTCCTGGGTGGCTTTGTTTTCTCTGAGGTTTTGTGCTCTTTGTGGTTTCTTAGTGTTGCTTGAGAGGAAATGAGCACGTACTCCTCAGTGCACGTCCTTCTGTGTGCTCTCGAGGGGAGTAATAACGAAGATGGTAAAAAGCAGGTAGCATCATGGTGCTGGGGTGAGAGGAAGTACTGCATTCAGTCTGCAGGGCAGCCCCTCCGGTTGTAGGAATGCTGTGTCCTGACTGTACAGGTGGAGAAACTGAGGCACAGACCAAGACTAACTTGCCCAGTGTCACGTAGCTAGGAGTTGACAAAGCTAAGATTCATGTCCCCTGGGTTCTTCAACGCGCTCCTGTACTTCCTGGGACCAGCCCTTTGGAGCTTCCATGATGAGCTTTGGAAATTAACCACATTTCCTGTTTGTTATAACATTTAATTATTTACCAAATGAGAGTTTAAACAAATAAAACTATTGATATTTTCTTAACTAGCTGAAGTAAAAAAAAATTGTTGCCACTTTGGGTATTTTTTCTTTCTGTCTTCAGACTTTAGAGAGCTTTTCTAAATTAATTCTATGTGAGTCACAGTATATTGTCTTTAACAATTTTCATAAGTCTGTTTTACTGTGCCATAGGGCTAAACATGAACTTAAATATATGTTATTGCTTCCTTTTCTTTTTTAGCTTTTTGAGGCAGAGTCTCACTTACGTAGTTGAGGTTGGCCTGGAACTCATCACGTAGCTCAGGCTGCTCTTGAACTCACAGCAATCCTTCTGCCTCAGCCTTCTGAGTCCTGGAATTTGCACTTTGTTTCTTTGAAGTAGTTACAGTTTCTTTGAAATGGTTTGAGCTGAGTGCGGTAGCACACACCTATACTCATAGCACTTGGGAGGCGGAGGAGGGAGGATTGTATAAATTCCAGGCCAAACTGGGTTACATAGTGACCAACCTGAACTGCATGGTGAGATTCTTGTCTCCAAACCACCAGATGCAAAGATTGAATTTTTCTTTAGTGAAGCCTTGCTTTTTGTTGTTTGACTTATGGAAATTGATGTGTGTTAAAACAATGTGTGAATATTTCCAATCCATCTGATTTTTCAGCAGCCATTAGATTATAATGTAAACTTAGGAAAAAACTGTGTTGGAAATGATTTGACACTTAACGAGACCTTGTAAAGGTACTATATGGTGCTATTTGCTCTTCACAAATCCGAGCAGAATTTGTGCTAACTCTCTTGGGGAACTGGATGCTCTGGCCACCAGGTCATCCGGGAACTGTTAAAATTCTGAGCACTCGCATATATTTAAAGCAGTTAACTACATTAATTGTGCTTTTCTTTCTGATTCTCTGTCACTACATTAAATATAGGAAACAGGCCTGAATGTCTTTTGACTTCCTGCATTTCCTTAGATGAATTAAAGAAACAACCTACTTGGTATTACATATACATGTAGTGAAAATTTCCTTCTTCTTGAAATTTATCATAGGTTGAGGAATTATATTTTATTTATTTTATTTATTTATTTATTTATTTTTTTAGGTTTTTTGAGACAGGGTCTCGCTTTTGTGGTTTAGGCTGGCCCTGAGCTCAGCCTCAAACTCACATCACAATCCTCCTGCCTCTGCCTCCCGAGTGCTGGGATTACAGGCGTGAGCCACCACGCCCGGAACTGTGGTACGTGGTACTGGTTGCTGCTGGGTGTGAGTCTCCACACCCAGTATTGTTATGTGGCTACCGGGGAATCGAACCCCGGGCTCTTGCGCTTGCAAGACAGGCGCCAGAACCACTGAGCTAACTCCCCGGCCCGAGGAATTATATTTTATAAAAGCTCAGCTGATTATTTTCCTCCTTAAGACTTCTAAATAAGTAGTTTCCATTGAAAACTCCAGAAATCCAGGAAGGAAGAAATGTGGCACACATTATAGCTATAGAGGACTAAGTACACTTAGTTTATTTTCAAGCATACATAAAGCATAAAATGTTCATGCCATTTCTGTGAACATTTTATTTTGAAAGTTTGCATTCTTGTCAATTTTTTTTTTTTTTTGAGACAGTCTCACTTTATAGTTCAGGCTGGCCCTGAGTTCAGCCTTGAACTCACAGCAATCCTTCTGCCTCTGCCTCCTGAATGCTTGGATTACAAGCCTGAGCCACCACACTTGGCACTGTGGTATGTGGTTACTGGGGATTGAACCCAGGTCCTTGGGCTTGCAAGGCAGGCGCCGACACCACTGAGCTAAATCACTGGCACTTGTCACTTAATTTTTAGTTTTCTCAAAGGTTAAGGTTTGACAACATGATAAGCACATGTAATATGGAACTTCATTTCCTTCTGTGGAGAGAGCACGTAACTGAATTCCATTTGCCCAAGTAAGTGACTGTGAATCCATCCTAGTAAGTTGTTGCTTCTGCCCCTGTCAAATCTACATGAACTAATTTATATGAAGAATTTTGATGCTCATTGAGATTCTTGGGAGATGACTTAAGTGTGAGAACTGCTGAGTTGTTGAGTAGACTCCTGTTTATAGAGAAGAGGTAGAACTGGGACGCTCGGGAAATGACTTTCCCTTTACATTCCATTGTTCAGTACCAGTCTGAGTCTTGAAAAGTATCAAATATAATTTTAGTTTCTGTAACGTCACAGGGTATACCTGTAGAAATTGCCCGGTGAGAGAGTGCTGGGAACAGTGTTCCCAGATCTCATACTGTTTATTGACCTAAATTTGGCTTGGCTTGGAGCATACCCAGAGGCATTGAGACCAGTGACCTTCTGTTTTCCTTGGGCTCTAGTGACTGGCTTTGCTATTTTTGTGCAATTTTTAGAAGTGAAAAGTTCAGCCTTTTAAAATTGAGCGGGGACATTGCTTGCCTTGCTGTGGGTGAGGATGCACAGATGCTGATGGTGCTTTCCTTCTCTCTTCCCCGCCCCCCTCTCCCTAGATGCGCATCGGGAATTCCTTCACAGGCCCGGGTCTGGATATGTGCCAGAGGAGATCTGGAAGAAAGCTGGTAAGAATTGTTTCAAAACACAAGTTTGGTGTTCTGGCAGCTGTGTGCAGTTGTTAATGCAGCGATGTGAAGAATGACAAGAAAGGACTTCAGTGCTAACAGCAACAATAGCCAAAACAACAAAACAAAACAAAACACAACACAAAACAAAAAATAAAATAGAAAACCCCTCATTAATGTTCTTAAACCGGGCTTGATTTTAACATGAAATAGTTTTTATTTTAGTAGCATCTGCTAGTGCCATTATAATTGAAAGGCTGGCAGTACTTCCTTTCTGAATCTCTTTTTCAGGGGCTATAATGATTTCAGCCTGAAATAAGAGGTCTTAGCTTGCATGCAGTTTTTCTTTAATGAAAAAGCAAGCCCAGTGTTTCAGAAATTAATTGCATACTTCAGCATTTTCTTTACATACTTGAAAGAGTTCACATCAAATCTAGTTGACTTGTTAAGGATTTTTTGGTTACAGTCAACTTATAAAAATTGATCTGTGATGATCAATATTCAATGATCAGAGTTAAATTACTTTAAAAGACAAAAAGCTAAGCGTCTGCTTTTACTTTCCATATACACTGTCTGCTTTCCATGGCAGGAAGTACTTCTCTGTATTTTGTAGTAGAAACTCTTGACCTATCTACTTGTTATTTGGGCTTAAAGAAGTTCAGATCTGGCAGCTTCTTGGTGAGAGTAGTTGAGCAAAAACCTTCATAAAGGCCAACTCCGGAGATAAAGCCTGAGTCTGTTTGAAGCAGTAAAGAGAATGTGAAACTGAAACGCTGTAAAGCCAAGTATTTGGGTAGTGTGTCTGTCTGAGTTGGAAAACTGGGAAATGCTATCTGCAGTCAAGTGAATACAGGGCCTGGCAGCACTAATGAGAGAGACAGCGGAGAAGTTTTTTGTTATTGTGTTGTGCAAAGTATTTCTCTTAGGGTTTTGATTTGACTCAGCATGTTCTATGAAACTTGCTGAATGTCGGGCTACTGGTATCATTTTCTTTATTTTCTGTAGTCTAACAAAAGACAGTTTATTTGGGAAAGAAAAGTTGAAAGAGGAAGAGTACACACAGCTACCCAAGATGGTCGGGGGCATCAGACCTGAAAGCCACTGGAGCTTAGCTCCTAGGCTCCTTTTAGGGAATGGAGTCTTTCCTGTCTCCCAGGTGGGAGGTAACTTGCATCTTATCCAAGAATTTTCCTTAAATATTTCTAAAAAATGTCTCAAAATCTTCCCAAGTATGGTAATTGCATGCCTGTAATCCCAGGCGTTTGGAGGCTGAGGCAAGAGAACTGCTGTGAATGTAAAGCCAGCCTGGGATATGTGGTGAGTTCAAGGCCAGTTTGAACTACAAAGCAAAACCCTGTGTCCAAAGAAAAAGCTTTTTTTGAGAATCAAGTCGTGTCATATTCTCGTACACACTCTCAATGTTGAGTGCAATGATGATGTATATTCATAATGTACCAATAAAGATTTGAATTTAAAAAAAAAACTTAAATTTAGTGGCAGAGATTAAGGACCCCAAATCTTTCTTGCATGTCCAGAATGCAAATTATATAGATTAATTCAATTTAAGTATTAAAATGTACATGCTGTACATTTATCTAATATTACTTAATTTATGATAGTCATGTCATTTTTGTAAGCTGTTCAAAACATGCTAGATGTCACTAACTGAAAGAGTTGCTAAATCTTCCTTCTGGCCATTTTTCTTCTCCCTTTTAAAATTCTTTGTGTGTCATATTTCAATAAGAAATACAAAAAAATTATCATTCTGGACATCAGAAGGATGACTTTTTATGTCAAGGGAAGAGGGTCTTTCTCTGTTTTCCATACTTACCTGTATTTAAGTTAAATTCTTGATAGTTCTTAAAGGGAAATTGGCAGCAAGGGCTTGTGTAATCCAAATTCCTTCTGTGTTATTTTCTACACAAGTCTTTGTTGGACTGCTATTAAGTGAGAGCAGATTTTTCTGAATATATCACCTTTGTTGGAAAGTCAACTTGAATAGCTAAGCACAAAGGAAATCCTACCTTAAGTGGTAAGCAATTGAAAGCAGATTTAAAGCTGCACTGTATATTTTCCACTTAATCATTTTTTTTCTCCTACTTGACATATTGTAATCTATTGAATCTACTGTTATTTTTTTCTTCGTTGCCTGATTTTTGGGTTTTGGAACTTAACTTTAGGTTTGGGGGCCTTAGAAGGTAGAGAACAAAGAATAGTTGTTTTTGTTGAGGGCATCTAGTCTGTAGGAAGGATTAAGCCTCACCAAACAAATATTCAGATTAATTTTTAGGTGCATCTGTCATGTATAATAGGCCATCATTTTGACATGATTTGGTACTGTGTAGACGAAATTCATACTCTTCATGGTTGTGTCCCTAATCATCTGCATCAGAACAGTCTGGAAAGTTTTCTGTGGTGGATGCTAAATTTTAATCAGTGTATTAAATCCCTGAAGTATGGACAGCAGCTTTCCCTGGAAGTCCATAGCAATCGCCTGTAGCATGGACCTGAGCAGACTTCCTAGAGGCATTTCCAGCATTGACAGTGTCACGTCATACACCATAGTGGGAACACAGTGACCAGATGCGACATCTGGGGCCAGCTTACAGTTGGAAGGCTTCCCCCTGGTATTCTGAAACTGGCTGAGAGCAAAACAAAACAAACGAAAAAAAAAACTTATAAAGTATGTTTTTCACATGAAAGTACTATACATTAATTAGCTTTGTGGCAAAAGATAATAGTTAAGGCATTTGAAAGATACTGACGTGGCAGAATGCTAATGAAAACTTTGTATAATTACCAGTGCACTCTTTTATCACAGAAAATTATAACTGCAAAAGGTGTACACTGTGCTTGACATTATCATGTAGTTTTATTTTTTGCACTGGTTTATTTTGACATTATTTTAGACTTACATAAAAGTTTCGAAGAACTAAAAAAATTAGTTTGTACCTTCTAGGTTCTTCCATTTTACCATATTTGTCTTCATATCCTCGTTTTCTAATTTTTTCTCTTTTTCTGATGAGAGAAAGATGCATATTTTATAAATTTACATACACATAAAATTCTCCCCAACTGGTGGAGAAGAATTTACAAAATAGTGTCTCTTTATTAAATATTTTAGTGTTTATTTCCCAAAGACGGGGATATACTTGGCATAAACAGTACAGTTATAAAACCATGACATGAATGTTGATATTTTTACTTTATGTATAAATTCTGTGCAAATTTTGTTATAATAAAGTTTAATAACTTCAGTGCATCTTTTAAAAGACTAAAACCTGCAACAAATATTGAAACACTATCATCAATTTTTCCCATAAAAGTAATGTTCTTTTAAAGCAACAGCCAATATAACATGTGTATTCACAAGTTACAAAGGATCTTTATAAAACTAGAAAAAAAAAACTAACATAAAGATGGTTTAAAATTGTAACTGAATGTTTTCTTCAATATATTTCTTTTCAAACGATCAGAGAATGTTTGCAGTTGGTAATAAATATTCAAGCACCTTGCAAATGTCCTACCAATTCTGTTTGCTGATCTGTATATGCCTGTGGGATTAGAATAGGAATGCATAATTTAAATATAAATTGCCTGATTTGCATATACAATTAGTCAAGCTACAGCTTTGATCGTAAGCAAAAATTATTGTCCTGTATTACCACTTAGATAGAATTTTAATTCACCTTGAATATTCAAACTAAATTAGACCCTGACTGTATGGTGAGAAGGGCAGTACTTCCCTGGTGCCCCAAGCCATTTTATGATAGGGTAATAAAGGCATCTTTGGCCCCCTCATGAAGAAAGTGCTGTAAGCTCAGCCTGCAATACCTTGATTCTATCCAGACTTTAAATGCATAACTTGAAGCAGCCAACAAAGGCTTAACATTTTTAGTTAATATTTCCAGTCTGGATCATTCCTTTGTGTTTTCACTGGTAAAACCTGGCAGACAGTAATTGCAAACAAATGTTCTTCAAGAATAAGCTCCTAAAGTGACAGGCCACGAAAGTCACACAGTGAACGACTTCTGCAGGAGAACTGCTGACAAGCCTAAAGCAGACCGTGTGGAGATGTGCGAGCTAAGCCGTAGGAATGTAAGGAACCATATAGGAATACATGCATCTCTTACATTTTTAATCTACAGTAAAACATTTTTATTAGGAATCTATGTTTTTAATTAAACAGAACATTTAATTAAGGTGCTTTTTAAGTGGGTGAAACAATTAAGTGCAAACACTTGAATGAAACATGTCATAATTAGTTTTAATAGAGTGTTAATTGGTACTAGGTTTGCCAAGTTAATAATTACTGCTTATTAAATTTTCAATTAATCATTGTCATTTTGCTTTGAATAAAGATGAAAATTAGATAAACTAATTCAGGGGGAGGATATTTTCCCTTGTTAATTAGAACAGTTAATTTTTTAAAATGGAAATTACTTGTTTTAGTTGTCAATCTTACACTGTACATTACTTGAATCTTTGCACCCTCCCCAAAGCCCAGAATAAGAGCTCATTGGACACTTTGAGGATTTGCAGTCAAGACTGACTGTGTTGGCCAGTGTAGATGTTGTTATATCTGTCTGGGGCAACAGTGGCCGATTCACATCTCTTTAAGCCTTTGTAAGGACAGCAGTTTAAAACTTAAGGCATACTAAAAGCTATCAGTCCATTAAAGTATGTATCTGCATTTAGTTAGAGTGACTTCAGAAAAAGCTAAACCAGATCTCCCATTTCATCATCCATTTTAAGTCTGTGTTAATTATTGTTAGCTTTTAAACTTATTCTGTATTTCTTTTTACCAGAACATAATGGTATGTGTAAAATGTACCCCTTCCTATTTTCTGAATAATGCTGTCTGTACCCACGGACTTCCTGGGTTCCTGGTACCAGTGTTGCGGGAGACTCTGTCTTCTTCATGTGTCTGAGTGGCCTAGGCAGATTTCTTGTGGATAATCTTGTCCTTTCAGTAGTACTAAGTATGATCTCAGAATCATTTCTACATATACTAGCTTGGTAGGAAAGTGGTAGGAATGATACATACATTTGTTACATTTTTCTAGAAGTGCAAGTTAAAGAGAAAAAAAATTTTTTTTTTTGGTGTGTGTGTGTGTGAGGTAAGTTTGCACCATGTAGTTCAGGCTGGCCTTAAACCTGCTATGTACCCCAGACTGACCTCAGCCCTCCTGCCTGTCCCTCCCGCATGCTGTGCCCCATCCCACCTGGCATAACAAAAATTCTCATTCCAACTCTTACTGTTTCTCAAAGATGGCTAGTTTTTCAGACAGTAATTTGGATGAGAGGCCTGCGGCTTCCTAGGATTCAGTTAGAGGTGACCACGTCCAAGGCCTGCACTAATGCTGTTCTTCTCTGTCTGGCTGGCCCCATCTTCAGAGGAGGCTGTGAACGAGGTGAAGCGCCAGGCGATGACGGAGCTGCAGAAGGCCGTGTCCGAGGCGGAGCGGAAAGCCCACGACATGATTACGACGGAGCGCGCCAAGATGGAGCGCACGGTGGCCGAGGCCAAGCGGCAGGCGGCGGAGGACGCGCTGGCTGTTATCAACCAGCAGGAGGACTCGAGTGAAGTAGGTGGCTGCAGGGATCAGGGTGGCTTGCCAGCCAGGGCTCCCTTTCCTCAGAGATCGCGGGTCACAGCAGATACCAGGACTTCAGACAGAGCTTGGGAGCAGATGTGGAACAGTTTGGGAAAGTTGAAGCACTTGTGAAATTGACTTAAGAATGGGCCCCATTTCCTTCATTAAAGGCCTAAAAGAAAACAAAATTTAGACTGAAAAGATTTTAAATGTATTCATTAAATTAGTTGAATGTGAAATTCTTACAACTCTCCTGCCTTATTTAAAGACTTAAACTGAGCTCCTGCGTGGACGTACAGGGACAGAAGGGCTGCAAGAGGTTGTGGTCTCCAAAGACATACTGCACATCAGGAAAAAATTCACTTTTTGAGCTATTGGTCCTAAAGTCCAACTGTCCTGAAGGACTTTATATATGAACTTTCTATTTCCATGTTATTTGTCACCACCGTTGTAGTGGTCCTTATGTCCCATTGCTGTCAGAAGTGATATTTAGTATTTTTCCAGGATGTTAATTCCACATATTCACTCACAAAAAGCCCAAATGGCTCAAGGATCTGGAAACTAAGTAACTAAAATATAATAAGACTTTAAAAATATGTCCTGTAGAATCAGCCACATAGGTATGTCCCACATTAATTAATTAATACAGCATCACAATCGTCAGCCCCATAGAAACTTTAGAGAAAAGGCTGTAATTAGCTCGTCTCACAAAGCTGAACTCAAAGGCATGAACTGATAAATCAATGGTCTACTACAATACATATCTATAATTTGTGAGGGAGAGTCAGAATTTAATTTGTACCAGGCTTTTCTGTAGATGAAAGACGCTGCGGGAATCACTCAATGCCCAGAGTTTCTATTTAATGTGTAGCAGATGAATTACAAGGGGACAAAAGGAATTGATTTTCAAAAAAAAGTTTCTCAGGAAGAGAGGGACAAAGGCAAGTTTATCTACCCTTTAACTGCTGACTTCTCCATTGTGGACCTAAACTAGACAGAAATTCAATTTTATTGGCATCTAGCAGCTGAGATACATAAGGACTTGGTGCCTTTTATGTTTTTGTAAAAAAAAAATTTTATTAGCTGCTTTTGAAAAGAAGTTGGACAAATTTGGTAACATTGTGGGACACACTTACCATCCTGCAAAACTGTCCTTCCACATGAACATTGTAGAGCTGTGTGCATGTTAAGAGCATTGTATGAGCCACTGAATTTTAAAAACAAACGTCAAGGAAGAAATTGTGAATTAATAAGTTTTGGCATTTGGGTAATGACAGGTTTTGGTATCTACTCTATAAGCTTTGTATCTTTATATCTTTGTATCTTTTAAAGTCTATGCAGCTAAAGAATGTGATCTTCACTCCCCTTCTTAGTGTTACCTAGATATGGTGGATTGAATAAAGCCCAAGTCTACAAAGCTCTCAGGACCCAGGTTGGCCAGCCAGAAGAGCTCTGGCTTCCTTGGATGTGTATAGAACACCCTGTTTCAGCACCCCCTGGTTGGTCTCCTAGGTGAGGAGCCTATCAGGTTAGGACCCCTGGGGCCCAGCTGATCATTCTGGTGTTTTGGTGCTTCTCAGAATTCTCACATATGATGATATTGAGAGTTTGCTTGATGATTATTATTCATTTGTCCCCCAAATGGCCCATATAGCATTGTGCTTTAGGCCTTTAAAACTATTCATTTTCTTGGGAAAAAAAGGTCTGGGCTATGATAGTAATTGGTTGAAAAAATATACATTCCCATTAAATGTAACAGCTATTGATTTTCAAACAGTGTTCAGAAATTAATGGACCTTCTTTTTTGTGACCTACCCAGGGAAGTGGTTATTTAATACATTCAGCTTTAAATTACACTCATCCATTTATTTGTTTATGCTTTCAACAAATTCATGGGCTTTTATTACATATCAGGGACAGTGCTGGCACTGAATAAAACAGCGATGGCTTGTGTTGACTACAGTTCACTGTGAGAGTCCAACAATTATAAGGGTTTTAATACAGTTTACATCAAGGCTCTCATGCTTTAGGATGACCAGGCTCGTTAGTAGCTGTCTCCACCGCTCTCACCCCTTTCTGCCTTTTGCTGCATCTTCAGGAAGTGGGTGTACTCTGCTCATGTGGTAGGAGAAGGAAGCTTGGGAAGCAGGCAACCCCTCAGCGATGAGTGTTGGGGAATGATCTAACCATCTTTGTTTCAGAAGAGTGTTGGGGGTAAGGTGAGCAGGTGAGAGTGGTTGC
Source organism: Petromus typicus (assembly GCA_004026965.1). NCBI lineage: Eukaryota > Metazoa > Chordata > Mammalia > Rodentia > Petromuridae > Petromus > Petromus typicus. The sequence continues at coordinate 12,627 of PVIR01038503.1, forward strand.
AGTGGTGCCAGTATTTGGGCCACCTGGCTGTTCTGTCCAGAGATAGAATGGGCAGGAGATCACACTTGACTTACTGTTGGGAAAGAAAAGAAAGCCAGAGCCAGGATTTAACTCAGTGGTTCCAATGTCTGCCTGGCAAGTGCAAAGTCCCGAGTTTGATCCCTGGTACCACATATCACAATGCTGGGCATGGTGCCTCACACCTGTTGTCTCAGCACTTGAGAGGCAGAGACAGGAGGATTGCTGTGAGTTCCAGGCTTGCTAGGGCTGCATAGAGAGGTTGGAGCTAGCCTGAACTACAAAGCCAGACCCTGTCTCAAAAGAAAGAGAGAGAGAGAGAGAGAGAGAGAGAGAAAGAAAAAGAGAAAGGAAAGATGGCAAGGAAGGAAGGAAAGAAAAGGAAGCCTTGTTTTTTCAGTTGTTCTACTGGGGCTGGAATTTGCACATCACCTGACTGTACTTGACCTTTCTTCAGTGCCTGCTGACTTTGATCTGTCTGGGTTATATGGAGGGTGGCAGGGCAGGTGGCCATTGTGCACTGTTTGTGTGTGTGCACAAACAACACTAGCCAGAACACTAAAAGCTTGAATCAGTTATTTAATCCAACTCAATAGACACAGCTTCTTTTCAAATTGGAAGAGTCAGCAGAGCAGCATTAAGATGCTTGGTCCACCCTTGTCCCCCTCATGTCATTGCTCGAGTACCTCCTTCTCCCTGTCCCTTTTGGGTGTGAAGTTATATGGTCTCAGCACTTAAAGACCATCTGTGCTTAGCTGATTGCATGATCAGAGGCGGTGATGTGACGACGGAGAAGTCCAAGTGTACCTCAAGGGACTGGACTGACCTGGTTGCCACTTAGCTGTCATTCAAGGCTGATTTATTTCACTCTTGTCAGAATCTGTTTCTCAATAACTGGTACGTTATTCACCTACCTTACAGGGCTGTTTAGAATATATTTCTTTTACACCAGTATTTTCATGTATGGTGTTTTAAGAGCCCTAATTCATGACATTATTATCTGCTCATATTTCCGTAGTATGGTACTTTTGTAATTAGACGCACATTCCTTTCTCTTTCCTTCTTTTCATTTGAGGCCACCTCCTATTGTAAGCAGCTACTCCCTTCTTATCTAGATCATGTGAATAGCCTAGGGTACTCCAAGTCTCCAAAAATATATGTAGGTCTTACAAGTGCACACTTTATTGTTGCATCTTCTCTGTTCTTTAGACTTCAGAAAAGACTTGAGGTGTAGCCCACTGAGCTGTTTCTTCTGAGCTGTTTGTGTTAAGTGCAAGAATCTTGAACTACTTCTGTCTGTAGTTTTGTATTTAGCCTTCCTCCTCCTTTCACATATAAGGTGGAGCTGAAAATTCTCACTCTGGTTACAAAAACCAGTGGTTCCCAGAGGTTCACAGTGAAGGATGAAAAGGCCCAAAAGGAGGAAGAAATTGAGGAGTCCAGTGGGAAGAAAACGCAGAGGCAGGAAGGAATACTTATTGGGTAATCCTTGGTCAGGGTTGGAGCACCCGTTGTGTTTCACCCACAGGAGGACCCTTCCATCACAGGGAATGTGCTCTGGCTTGCACAGACCCACCCGTGGATCACTGTGCTCAGCCATGGCAACCCCTGGTCAGCAGTGAGGGCCAGTCTGTCTAAGATGGAGTGAGACCTACAGGGACCTTATAGCCCAGCCAGGTGTGGATCAGAACTGCTTTTTGTTCGGTAATTTTCTTCTCGTGTTTCTGTCAGAGAAGAGAGTTGTTTTCTTCACTTTGCAGGTAAAAGCTGTGTTGTGCAGGGGCTCAGCACAAGCATTGCGGTGAGCTCGTCCTAAGCC
>PVIR01038504.1:0-14478 GCA_004026965.1 Petromus typicus
TGACAGTCATACAAGGTATATGGAGAACAAATATGGACAGTGTGTGATACTTTATGATGATAAATGACTATGTCACTGGTTTATGCATTTACTCTACTCTTTATCACTTTTCTAGAATTTACTCCCTCTACTTACAGAAACAAAAAGCAGAAGGTGAAGTACTATGCAAAAGGCATGCTTGCAGCAGCCTCATCTATCTGGTAGTCTATCTCAAGAAGCTGCATTGAGAGATCCATTCAGACTCCCAAAGGTTGTATAAGAACACATACCAGGATGTCCGCATTGTGAGAAAATCTCCTAGGGGCCCATTTCTCTGAATGCTTCCTGCCATTACGTGATAAGTAACTAGAGTTTCTTGTTAACAAACCCTCCTCCAATAATACTACGTTGAGTGTGGCCCTGTGGCCCCTCCGGGAAAGTCAATGTTAGAAGAGGACAGATCTGTGCTCATTGTATTACTGGAAGCAGCAGCAATTTTTTTTTTGTTTTGTTTTTTGTTAGGACATACCACCTCCTCAATTAGGAATGTGAGTTTTTTGGAAAAGTCCACTGTATTAGTTGCTTTTCCACTGCTGGGATGAGATACTTGATACTCTTAAAGGAGAAGAGCTTTATTTTAGTTCATAGTTTCAGTGAGTTCATTTCATAGTCAGGTGTCTTCAGTGTGGGGCATAAGGAAGAGGGTGCAGAGGAAAGCAACTCATGGCAGACAGCAGAAAGAGAGGAGCCAGGGACGACAACACATTCTTCTGGGTCACATCCCCACCTGCTAATAAAAATTCAGCCATGCGTTAGTCAATGGACTAATCCACAGATGAGCAGAGTACCCCCATGACCGAATCACCTCCCCAAATCCTCATTTCTTCATACATAAGTCTTTGGGGGAACGTTTCATATCTAAACCATAACACCAATAAATGCTTCCTTGTTGAGTTTGGAGCCAATTTGGAAATAGATATAGAAGCCAATGGTGCATCCAGTCTTCAGCATTATTGAGCTTGTGAATGGGTGACTCTCCCTCAACTTAAAATTAGATTAATGTGCCAATCTGTTTGTAAGATGCAGAGCCTTATTCAGGTGAGATTAACTTCTAAGGAGCCACAGGAGGAGCAGAGACAAGAGTGCATGTGCTTTGTGGGCAGGTCCCAGAGAGTTTACCTAAAGGGCTTGAGCCCTGAAATTTCTGCTTGGTTTTCAGTCCCATGAACCAGCAGCTTTGATCCTTTGCAAATGGTGAAATGTTTATGAAAAGGCAGGAAGCTTTCTTCCAAGCCATTTGGAAATGGGAGAAATTTCTGTCTTACAGAACAATGTTAGGTATACTAGGAAAAACAAAGATATGTCAAGAAAATTTCTATGTAGAAAATGATCTCTTAGAATCAGAAGACTTTTCTGGTTTGTTTATAGGTTTGGCAAGGGTATGATTTTTCTTATGTTGAGAAATGAAAACATCCTCCCCATTCCAGGGCCTCTATGGAGGGTGAGAGGAGGGGAATATATCGTGCCCTGAGTTGCTCTCATATTGCTAATTTTTGGCTTACACAATTGGTATATCATACCTAGGATAGCTCTTGAACACCTTTAGTGTAACTATCTTTCTCATAGAATGAATGAACAGATAAATGAATAAATACCTAAGTGCATACATACAAACAGATGGCCAGGAAGGGCTCTTTGACAAATTTGACTGGATGTCTGTTACATATGAACCGTGCTAGATGGTGATACAGAATAGAAGGCCGAGAGTCTGTCCTGGAGATTTGCACAGAGTAATGGAAAAGAGAGGGGCAGAAAATGATAAGAATAAATCAAAGAAATAACAATAGCTCTTATTCAGGGAACACTGAGTATGCTAAATACTGAGAGAATCTCTTGACCAATAATTACTTTCTTGTCAGTAAGACACAGTATCCTACACCCACAATTCTAAGGAGGCTCATGGTTTGCAGAGGTTTTTGTCCATAGTTAGCTGGCTCCTGGGTAAGGCAGCATGCAGAGAAGCAAGAGCTCGTGACATGGCAGTAGAAAGCAGACCTGAGATTTAAGTAGCAGTTCAGAAGTAAGCCCCTCCGAGGCCACACCCCCAGAGGCCTCCTCCTCCAACCAGGCTTCACCTCCCAACATCGCCTTTAGCTATAAACTCAGCAACCGACTAAACCGGTCTTGTATGTTATGCCTCCATGATCCAACCATTTTCCCAATGCCTTATCTGTGGGCGCCTGAGGCTCTAGGGGGCCATCTAAACATAAGCCATGACGACATGTGATGTGGATTGAATCCTCTCAACACACCTCCTACGAAGGAGCATACTTTTAGTATCGCCATTTTAGAGATGCTGGACATAAGACACAGGATGATGTCACAGCTTGTTCAATGCATGACAGTAAAAGATGCAGCTGGGATTTGAACCCAGAAAACTGAACAGAGCTGCTGAACAATGCATAAATAGGGATAAGTCTGAATATATCTGAGTGTGCAAGAGAGAGATTTTCAACCCAGACAGGTGCTCAGGAGAGTCTCTCAACAGGATCCGAGAGACCATGAACTCCTTCTGTTTAGGGACTGCTGAAACCAGTCACGGGGAGAATGGAGCTTTCCATTTATCCTACTGCAAAGTTCCCAGGACTCTGAGTGTCCTCTCAGACTCTTCCCGGCCTTGTCCTCACTTCTTCTGAGGGTCACCCTAGGTGATAATTTAATGTTCGCAAAGATCCAAAACTGGGTCTTCTCTTTTCTCCAGCCTTGGTCACAAAGAACAGAGTTGCATGAGTGATTCTAGACGTTTCCTGCATAACGATAAGTGTGTGCAACTGCCTGCTGCAGCGTCACATGTGGGTTTCCTCTGAAGAGATCAGTTCCACACCCTGGTCAGAGGTTGGGCGTACAAAGCGTTCAGAAGAGAGACTCCCCGACTGCTCTGAGAAGATTTGGAGAGGAACGGGGATTCTCTGAGGAATTCCATTCCTCCATGGGCTGTTCCTGAATAAATGCTCCCTGTTCTGATTCAGTGACAGGATCTGCAGGGGCCTCTGTTGGGTCCCAGCTCAGCCTCCTGGGATCTGTGCAAGCCATGGTAATTGATTACCTCTAAGACCTCCTTCCTGTCCCTTCACTCCAGGACAAAGAGATCGGGCCTTGAACTTGGAGGCTTGAGCGCCATTTCTCAATTTGCATTGGTAGCATGAACTTGTACAGAAAAACCTCCTAGGATCGCTTAGAGTTCATGAGCAATGAGGTTAGGAGCTGGGCCCAGTATGTTGTCTGCTCCCAATAAAAAAATTGTTAGTGTTATTACTACTGCTGTGGTTATTAAGTGTTAGCAAGTGAATGTTTATAAACATCCTAAATTGAAGGCACAGTTTTCTTCTTTGGAGTTCTCTGAAGCCTGCCTTCCTCTCTCCTTTGTCCATGGCTGTAAGACAAGCAGGCAGGGATCAGGCTGCCTGTGGTGCAGGTAGAAATGGATGTTCTTGCTGTCGATTCCATGTCGCAAACATATTGATTTTTATCCAAGAGTTTCCTTAAATCATTTTTAGAGCTATTTCTGTTTTCAGAAGCTAATGAATCTGAGAACGTTCCTGCTTGCTTTGTAAAGGAAGAGTTCAGTTTCTGTGGCCCTGACCCCTTAAGGTCTCCTCTACTAGAATTTTATGAACTTCGCTCTGTCTATGCCCAGCATGGTTTCACTCCATGGCCTTTGATTCTTTTCTACGAGGAAGAATCTCTTTACAAGAACAGATGCCTGTTTAAAGAACTACCTGCATATCCTCTCTTCTGATGTCTTCAGTGTCCTCTGAGAAGCCAAAAGCTGGTGTAAATTGGATTCACCTTCCTTATTGAATCATAACTCCGTTCTTTTTTTTTTTTTTTTTTTTTGAGACAGGGTCTTGCTTTGTAGTTCAGGCTGGCCCTGAGCTCAGTCACAAACTCACATCACAGCAATCCTCCTGCCTCTGCCTCCCGAGTGCGGGGATTATAGGTGTGAACCACCATGTTCACACTGTGGTATATGGTACTGATTGCTGGTGGGCCTGAGTCTCCACGCCCAGTATTATATGTGGTTACTGGGAATCGAACCCGGGTCCTTGCACTTGCAAGACAGGTGCCAGAACCACTGAGCTAAATCCCCGGCCCACCATTCTTGGTTAGGACACTAACATCCCCTACAGATAGTATAACCCAGTGACCAAATGCATGCTTTAGTTTCACTATCCAGCTTCCCTCAGGTACCAGTAGCTTGATTTCTCCAACCATGAGTCTTTATCTTTTGTGGGGAATATAACAATAATTTCCATGTTATAAAATCCTCATGGCATTTACATAGAGAAACTAATGTAAAGAACTTGATAGAACACCTAATTTAATTTGTAATACTTAGTATTATCATGAGGATGGCCCATTGGAATTAGGATTAAAATTACCACAAGCATCAGTATTAGCAGTCAATGTCTTTCTCATTATGTGCCACATATTTGGAAGACTCTGTTCACCATCTAAGTGTAAATTCTGTCTCTTCCAGAGAAGAATATACCTATCTTTCTTGTGCCTTTCCACCTTTTCCCATTTTAATAGTAATTCGTCTAAATGGTATGTACTTGTTAATGTGGCATCTGCCCTGCCAGGCTGAGGAGCAGTTGGTGGAGTAGGCATTGAGTCTGCCTCATATCCACACCATCCAACAGAGACCCTGACAGGCAAATTGACCTAGAAGTGCCTAGAAGTCTTTAGCAGAAAATCAAGATACAACCTGTAGGTCAGTTCAGCTGCACTGGAGAGTTAATGACAGGGTTACTTTTCCTAGGAGTCAGGTCAACTATGCCATATTAAGAGCACTTGAGGAAATTTTAGCAAATTAGACCTCACATCTGTCTGCCTGGATTGACAGGTATCGTAAGTTCCCCTGTCGTGTCCCATTGTCCAATGTGGTGAAGTCACTTGTGCCTGTGAGAAGGAATCATGTTGCTTTTCAGTCACTGGTATTGCTTATTGGAAAGAGAGCCGGGTGTTTCATGCCAGTCCTGCTGCTTCCCTTTTATTCATGAAGACTCCTTTCTTCCTGGAGTTTATTGCTCTGAGTCACTTCTCTGCGCACCAGATGGGGAGATGCACACGCTCCTGGCTGGCTGTGAAGACGCATGAGGTTGGACGGGGTCCACTGTGAGTGGGGAAAGGAAGGTTAGCAGGGTGCAGGCACCTAGGTTGTTTTTTTTAGATGGAATGAAGGTCTTGTTCTTCTCTCTAATTTCATGAGGTTTGTTCCATTGTCTACAGGGAGTTATTCTCACAACGTTTTTCCCTCTTGCTCTCGGAGCCCATCTGTAAATTTGCAGGAGAAATTCAATCTGTACTAGTTCGTTCATTAAACTCATTAAGCTGCTGTATAATGAGAACAGTGTTGCGGCGGATCTTTCAGAGTTTACTTCTGGCAGCCACAATTTCCTGTTTGCGAAAATATTGGGTGCTCAGGACTAAGATAATTGCTCCTTGGATCTGTTGTTCCAAAACTGAGACTTATCTCCACTTGTGAGTGGGTTAGTGGGCCATGTCTCCAGGCCACCACATGCAGTGCTAGCATCACACTGTCCTCCTGGATCAGGATAGCCACACTCAGAAGGGCCTGTGAACCTTAAGAATCAAGAGGTGTGGTTTTCAGACTTAATGTAAGCTATATCACTTTTGTAAATACTGCCCCAGAAGTCAGGCTGGACATGAACTCTTTCTTTGTTTGATTTTCTTTCTACCCCTTTTTTCTACTTGCATTGTTTACTTTCTTGCATTATAGATTATCCTTTTCTAGATGATGACTAACTTGTAGATAGAACTTGCGAGAACAGGCTCAGGTGGGCAGGGAGTCCAGGGCTGTTGTTAAGTGAACCACTCTGAAAAAAATCTCAGAATTCTGAGAGCCTTGGTTTTCTATTTTCAATTAAAACTGTTTTTAAAACTACATCTCAAGGGGCTGGGGATTTAGCTCAGTGGTTCTGGTGCCTGCCTTGTAAGCACAAGGTCCAGAGTTTGATCCTGGTAACTACATACAATACCAGGCATGGTGACTGATGCCCAGCAGCAATCAAAACCACATACTACAATGCCAAGCATGATGGCCCATCCTGTAATCCCAGCACTCAGGAGGCAAAGGCAGTGAGTTCAAGGCTTGCTTGGCCTACGTAGTGAGCTCAGGGCCAGCTTGAGCTACAAAAAAAAAAGTGAGACCCTGTCTAAAGAAAAAAAAAAAAAAAAAAAAAGAAAGAAAGAAAGAAAAAGAAAAAACCCTGCATCTCAACTGGGAAGAGGAGCAAGACATGGGGGATACAGGTAAGGAAATACAATGAAAAAGGAATTAAGATGTGTGATGTACAGGTACCAGCTACCTTCACAAGGAATGTTAAACACTGTGTACTGGAAACATGTACTAAAAAATAAATAGAACTTCTAAATGGCGAAATAGACCAACAGAAAATGTGTAAAAAATAAACATATAGGGCTGGGGATATAGCTCAGTGGTTCCAGTGCCTGGCTTGCAAATGCAAGGACCCGGGTTCGATACCCTATAACCACATAACAATACTGGGCATGGAGACTCATGCCCAGCAGCAACCAGTACCACATACCACAGTGCCGGGCGTGGTGGCTCACACCTGTAATCCTGGCACTCGGGAGGCAGAGGCAGGAGGATTGTGATGTGAGTTGGAGGCTGAGCTCAGGGCCAGCCTGAACCACAAAGCAAAACCCTGTCTAAAAACAAAACAAAACAAAACAAAAAAACATACAACCTCATAAATTCTTTGGGGGTTTTGTTTTTGTGGATTTGCTAAGACTCCAGTTTATTTTTGTAGGAAGCTATTTATTTTGCTTTAAAGCCCTGTACATTAATTCTTTTCCTTCTTCCCATCATTCCTTTTGCCCTCAAATTCCACATTTTGAGGAAGTTTTCAGTGGATATAGCACAGTTTGCTCAGGTGCACCTCCATCTATTATTGGTTTCTCCACCTTCTCCCCCCTTCTTTTATCCCTCCTTCTCGGAAGTGAATTCTCCTAGGCTGTGACCAATCAGGACATGAGACTGAACACTATAAGGATTTTAGAAGCCCTCTTGATGCTCTTTCTGTGCAATACTCTGATCTTCCTTCTTACACAAAGGTAGCCACAATTTTAAATTGTGTGGTGGTATCTTCTTTGCATGTCTTTAGTTTTACCACCTGAATATCTAATACTGTAGTTTAGTTTGTTCCTTTCCAGTTGCTGTTAAAATGCAACTCAGTAGTGTGTGTTCCTTTGGGAGTAGATGGTTCATCTTCCTCTCCTCCTTCCTCCTCCTCTTCTCCTTCCCCTTTCCTTTCTCCTCCTCCTTTTTTATTCCTTTTGTATGTGTCTCTGCTTCTGGGGATAGAACCCAGTAGTTTTGCCCTGAATTACAACTATTTAAAAAAATAAATCTCAAATGTATTCTTTTAAAATCAGAAGAAAACAAACACAAATAGGAAGCCCACCCATTAAAAATAAATAGTAAAGTGATTATAAGAAGAACAACCACAAAGAAACAACAATCTTCAGATCTACAGAGTGGAGACAACTTTATGGGTGGGAACATTTGCTCTAATTTGTGTTTCAAACAGATTTGAGGATAACTGCGTTCTCCATTACTGATTTCTGACTTAGATTTTGCCTTTCGAAATGAGTTTTTAAGTTTTTAAGATCGGAAGTTAAGATACTAAGGTCACCATTTTTACTTTTGAAAACATAAAAGCAGTTTTTTTTTAAATTATCTTTATTGGTACATTAAATATACACATCATGATTGCACTCCATAATGGGGATTTGTACCAGTATAAGACACAACTTAATTTTTTTTTTTTTTTTTAGGTTTTTTGAGACAGGATCTCGCTTTGTAGTTCAGGCTGGCCCTGAGCTCAGCCTCCAACTCACATCACAGCAATCCTCCTGCCTCTGCCTCCCAAGTGCTGGGATTACGGGCGTGAGCCACCACGCCTGGCATTGTGGTATGTGACACTGGTTGCTGCTGGGTGTGGGTCTCCACACCCAGTATTGTTATGTGATTACCGGGGAATCGAACCCGGGCCCTTGCGCTTGCAAGACAGGCGCCGGAACCACTGAGCTAACTCCCCGGCCCAAATATGCTGTATGAAGTCTACAGTAAGAGGTTCATATACACTCACCAAAGTCACTAGGCACTTGTTTTTTAATCATCTTTCATTTTGCTCTATATTTACATTAGGTTTCTTATAGAAGAGAAATGGCACAGTTTTTATTTTTAAAATTTAATTTAACTTTGTAGCAGAATCTTGCTCCGTTTCTGAGTTGCCTGGGTTGAGCTCCAGTTTGCAGACTTCCTGTTTCACAGATTACAAGATTGCAGGTGTGCACCAGCATACCTAGCTTCGACGTGACCTCTTTTTTCCTAACACTATGTTTGCATGACTCAGGAGCTACGTTAGCTGACTGTCCTTTGTGACAAAATACTAGCAGAAAACAAGAGGGGGTGCATTTCTTTGGGCTCGCGGCTTGAGTAGTTTCCGTCCATGGCTGGTTGCGTTGCTTTTAGAACCGTAGCAAAGCTGAAACATCATGGCAGAAGAGAGGGGCGAAACAAAGCTGCTCACCTCATGGGTACCAGGAAGCAGAAAGAGAAAGAAAAGAAAAGCCAGAGACCCTATGCTATTGAGCTTTCTTTTTCTGCTCTCGTTTCATTTGAACCCATCAGCCTGTTGAGTGGTGCTGCCCCTATCCAGAGTGGGCCTCTCCTACCAGTTTGTCATCTCACAGGCCAGTGTTTTTGGAAACACCTCACAACCATACCCAGATACGTCCTTCACTAGTTTCCTAGGTGTTTTTCAATGCAGCCAAATTGACATCACAGGTAATTTGCTATTTATAGTTATACTTCATTCAATTTTACTACGATATAGTACCGCATTGTGTGAATATTCTACAATGTGATAACCAGTCTCCTTGTGAAGGTCATTAGGGGTTCCCACTTAGCAGCATGATAAGTAATGCTGCTATGAACTCTCTTCCAGGACACAACACTGCTCCTGTGCATGGATGTTAAATCACAGATATGCATTATTTTCAAAGTTAGAATCTGCAAAAGTATCTCCAAACTGCCCATTTATAATTATATCAACAGTGTAAGAATACTTATCCCTTTCCATTCAAACAACACTACATTGCCCATATTTTAATTTTTAGCCAGTCTAGTTGGTGCATGACAGTATTTTCCTTTGGTTTTAATTCATCTTTTTTTGATTATTAATAGATTCTTTCTCATTCCATGTGATTATAGATTATGGAGATTTTCCTTTCACAGAGACCTTTAAAGTCCTCTCTCCATTTTTCTTTCATAGTTTACTGCTCTTTCCTTGTATATCTTACTGCTGGGTTGCCTGTCTTATATTTATTGATATTTAAGAATTCTTTTTATAACCTGGATATGGGTCCTTTGTGGGTTATATGGTTTATTAGCCTGCCTTTTCATTTGCTTAATGGTATATTTTGAGGAAATGAAATTCTCACTTTAATGTGGCCAAATTTATCAAGCTAGCACTTCTCATGTCTGCTTAAGAATTTTGTCTTAAAATGAAGTCATAGTGAGAATCTTTTCTGTTTTATTTTAAAGTGTTATTGCTGGCTTTTCACACACAGGTACATGATCTACCTAGGGCTAAGTTTTCATTTAAGGTACTAAGATAAGAATCAAATTTATTTTTCCCCTGAGAATACCTAATTCTCCCAGCACTGTGTATTGAAAAAGTCATTCTGCTACCTACTGCAGATAGCAACACAATGACACACTTAGTATAAACAAATGCCTCTATCTTGTATACATCTGCTTATGAGTCATGAGTCTATTTGTCTAAACCATTTCTTAAAATCAAATAATAACAAATGCTAGAAAGGCTTTTGGGGAAAAGAAATCCTTTCTTCACTTTTGGTGGAAATATAGCTAGTACAACCACTTCAGAAATTATGGATTCTCCTCAAAAACCTGGAACTAGAAATTTTGTTTGTTGCAGCTAGGTTTGTTCCTGAAAGAGTTAACAGACCTATATTGCAGTCATACATGCATAACTATATTTTAATAGCACAATTCATAATGACTAACTCTCGGAAGTCGCCTATGTGTCCATCAACAGATGAATGTCAACACAAATGACATAAAAAACATACCCATAGAAATAACGGTAGAGAAGTTTCCAAATACAGGGCAAGAAAAAGAATACCAATAAATGAGGCATGTCTTAGTTATAGTTCTCATTGCTAAGACAAAATACTTGACACTTACAAGCTAAAAATTACTCTTATAAAATTACTCTTTTATAAAATTACTCTTGAATTCTTTTTCACCATTAGTGGAAATACAGCTGTTGCACTTAGTATATATTAGTGATAAATCAATACTTAGGTTGTTTTAATGTTTATATCAACTGTAGATTTCTTCTCTATGGTTAAGGGCAATACACAAGTGGTTCTTATGGTATGTTGCTATCCAATTTGTCTCAAATGATGCCGCTGTAACTGATTTGCTTGATATTACGGGATTCAGTCCATAGTTGGCTGGCTCCATAGCATAGTGGGCACAGTGGAAGATAAACAGTCTGTGGCACAGTAGACAAAAAGCATCAAGCAACATCAAGCCTCTCTTTCCCTTTTATCCAAGGCAAGCTATAAGCTTTTGATTGTATACACCCCTATCCAGATGGAGCTTCCCATACCAGGAATTATGATAAAACAGATATTGTACTAATCCAGTATACTCACCTTAATCCCAGTATCACATCTTCAATCCACATTCATCCTCACCTCTGAATCAGTGAGGCTCTGAGGGAGGGACATCTAGATAAAAGCCCTAGCAAGGCATATAGAACTTAAAAGCTATGACCAAAAGGAACTTTTCTGCTCCATATTCTACTCAGTGTACCATAAGTATGTCACAAGGACGAATCTTAAAAGCTGTTAGATGAAGGTAATAAATCATATTTAAATGTAATTCCACTAGAGTTTTCATAAAACTTAGCTCAGGAGGACTTGAAATTAACTCTTTCAGCCCCTAAAAGACAACTTTCAACTCTGATTTATATCTTTCAAAACTTTCTTTCAATTGATGGAGAAATAAAGTATGAGAAGAACTATAAGACATGAACACCATACCAAGTTACAAAAAATTTCCAAGGTATTCTTGAAAAAGGTAATAAATCAAAAAGATTGAATATACCAAATGTGATGAGCAGCTAAACAAAAGGAAAAAAAATAATGAAGTCAGTAACAGAGAAAGAATGTAATGACAGGAATAAATCAATATCTCTCAGTAATCGCTGTCAATGTGAAGGGTCTCTATTCATGAACCGAAAGAGAATGATTGGCAAAATGAATCAAGAAGCAAAACCCAATGATATGCCGTATACAAGAAAGACATTGAGATAAAAAAGAAATGCATGTATTTCATGTCAAGGGATAGAAGACAATATTCCATGCAGCAGGAGCCAAGAAAAAAACAGGACTAACTATTCAAATTTCAGAGAAAGTAGATTCAAGCCAAAACTCATCAAAAGAAGAAATGAGGGTTACCACATACTGGTGAAGGGAACCATTCAATCCACAGTGATAATAATTATAAACATATAAGAACCAAATATCAGTGCACCCAACTTCATAGAACAAAATAGCAATGAACATTTAAAAAATTGTAATAGAATACCTCAGTACATCACTGTCACTTTCCATTTTCTAAGTATCCTTTGTATGTTCTTTTTCAGAGTATCATAGATTTCATTGTAGAAATATTTCACTTCCTCAGTTAATTCCTAAGTGTTTAAATTTTTGATGTTATTGTTAATATCATTTCTTAACTTTTTCTCAGTGAGTTCATTTTTTGGTATACAGGAATGCTATTGGTTATTGATTTTTATTTGTTTATGATACAGGGTCTCACCATGCCATTCAGAGTGGTCTTGAACTCACTATATAGCCTAGGCTGGGTTTGTACTCCTGGCAACCCTCCTGCCTCAGCCTCTCAAGTGCTGGGTTGACAAGCACGTGTGATCATTCCTGGCCTTGTGTTGACTTTGGATCCTTGTGGGGGAGGGTTTATTATTTGTCTTCTGTGACATGGATCATGCAATGTGCAGATAAGGATATTTTGATTTTTTTTCCTTTTCTGTATATTTCTTTTTTATTCTTTCCTTTATCTGATTAGCTAGTTTTAAGTACTATATTTCAGTTTATTCTCAGTATCATGTTTGTAGTATGTTTATCATAAATGGCTTTTTATCAGATTGAGAGTAAGACCTTCTGTATCTATTTTCTTCAGCATTTTGACCATGAGTAGATTGTGCCAAAGGCTTTTTTTTGTGTGTGTGTTTATCATGATGATCATGTGATTTTTGCCCTTTCTACTGTTTGTGTGATGTATCTTTACTGATTTACATATCTTGAGTCACCTTCGCACTGTTAGGACGAAGCCAACTTGGTCGCCACTTATGATGTTTTTAATGATTTTTGACAGTTTGTTTGCCAGTATCTTGTTGAGGATTTTTTGCACCTAAATTCCTAAGCAAATTGGCCTATCATTTTTGTTGTTGTTGTTGTTGTTATACCTTGTCAGGTGTTCATATTAGATCAGTGCTAGCATTCAGGAATGGGTTTGGCAGTATTCCATCCACTTCAGTGTCACTGAAAATTTTGAGGATTTTGGTGTTAGGATGGTCTGGTAGAATTCTCAAGAGAATCCTTTAGACATTGAGCTTTTCTTTGTGAGTAGCATCTTTATTATGGCTTCTATTTCATTGCCTGCATTCAGAGTCCCACTCTGATAACTCATATATACATGCTAAATTCCCAATAATTTTTAAACTCTCAATCTATATCTCTCTTCATCTCTTCTTTTATCTTATAAGTTATTTTTGTACTCACAATCCGGTGGAATTTTTCATGACCTAAGTTTTGCTAATAGTATCTGTAGGGTATATTTTACCATATTTTACCCTTTCTGTAGTCTACATTTTCCACAGATTGATAACTAAAGTATTTATGGGATGTAGATTCAGTTATTTGTTTAAATATTGTGCTGAGTTCTTCTACTGTAAAGCACATACTATCTGCCTGTCTTTATTTTTTCTCAAGATAACAGTTAGTGATAATTCTATCCTTTTTGTATTAATAACTGTGTATTTTGGTTGCCTGCAATCTTCACTGAGTATTTTGTTCAAAAATACTCGTGAAAATAATGTACTTACTCATCCATATTCTCCTTGAAAAGGCTTCCATTTTTCTACCTTGGGTTTTTGTTGTGTTACATCATCATCGTCATTTTTGGTGGGCAAAAGTTCAGCATGATTTTTTTCTTTATAAGGGACCTGGTAATTCTGTCTGGATATCCAAAGGAATTTTTCCCCTTTTTTTTTTTTTTGAGACAGGGTCTCGCTTTGTGGTTCAGGCTGGCCCTGAGCTCAGCCTCAAACTCACATCACAGCAATCCTCCTGCCTCTGCCTCCCAAGTGCTGGGATTACAGGTGTCAGCCACCATGCCCGGCACTGTGGTATGTGGTACTGATTGCTGCTGAGTGTGAGTCTCCACACCCAGTATGGTATGTGGTTACCGGGGATCGAACCCAGGTCCTTGCACTTGCAAGACAGGCGCTGGAATCACTGAGCTATATCCCCGGCCCAGGAATTTTTCTCTTATATAAATTTCTGTCATCTCTGCAGAATATTTTTGTTGTTACTTGTTTCTACTTAATTTCTCAGCTAAGTACTATTTCCTTTCAAATTATACTCCCATGTCTTATTTTTTCAATTTCCGCAAAATTTCCTTGAATTACCCTTGAGTATTTTTTGTATTGCTTTGATTTCCTCTTTTTTAAAAGATGGTTTTTCCTATACATTACAATTTCTTTGCCTGTATTCTCTCTTTTTTCAAATAATTCTAATCCCTTCATTGTAGCTTTTCTTTTTCCATTCTTTTTTACCTTCTAGTTCTCTTTGAGGTATTATTTCATTTTCTCTGTCTTTGTAATCTTTATTTCTGAAATACATTTGTTTTCCTTTTAATTTTCATTCTTTTTTTGAATTTTTTCACTTTGGTTTTGAGTATTTCCATGTCTGATATATATATATATATATATATATATATATATATATATATATATATATATATTTTTTTTTTTTTTTTTTTTTTTTTTTTTTTTTTTTTTTTTTTTTTTTTTTTTTTTTTTTTTTTTTTTTTTTTTTTTTTTTTTTAGGCTTTTTGAGACAGGGTCTCACTTTGTGGTTCAGGCTGGCCCTGAGCTCAGCCTCAAACTCACATCACAGCAATCCTCCTGCCTCTGCCTCCCGAGTGCTGGGATTACAGGCGTGAGCCACCACGCCCGGCACCGTGGTATGTGGTACTGGTTGCTGCTGGGTGTGGGTCTCCACACCCAGTATTGTTATGTGGTTACCGGGGAATCGAACCCGGGTCCT
>PVIR01038505.1:0-14496 GCA_004026965.1 Petromus typicus
AACAGGAGGTCATCATGTTCAGTGAAATAAGGCAGGTACGGGTTAATTGTCATATGATTTCTCTCATCTGAGGAACACAAAATAATAAAAATGATCAGACAAGGAAAGATGGTAGACTTAGGGACTGGGTAAAAGAACAAGGGAAACAGAGAAAGAGGGAAGTACAGAAAAGGAAAAGGAAGGATATCAACCAAAACCAGCCAAAATCTGTGTGTATATATTACAAGGAATGTAATGCAAAGTGTAATCATCATATACAACACACATGGCAAGTAATTACAGAAAGGAAGATGGTAAAAATTGTACAAAAAGATACAGAGAATTCTTCCTCCAGACCTACCTTCTACTCAGGTTTTTCCCTATTACAGTGGCCATCACCCATTTGCTTATAAAAATAATCACTTGACTAGTTTCTGGCTTATCTTATCATTGTTCCTGTTACAAAATAATCAAACACAGTTACTTTCTGTAAATTTTTGCATAAAGTGGACCACAGTATATATCTTTTTCAATTTGAAATATATTTCGAGTTCTTTTCTGTCAGTACTTATTAAAAATAAAAGACAAAGTAAGTACTCTGTAGCCAGAGTAGACAAGTACACTAGAGTCTCTAGATTCCCTTGGGATTAGCAATGATTAATTTAAATATGTGAAAGTTTCTATTGTTTATATCAAAAGAAATGTAAATATAATTATAAATGCAATTATAAACTATGAATTTCTATTGACATCGAATGTGTTCTTAAGTCACTGTCATGAGAATAATTAATTTTTTAAACTATGTGTATTTAAAATGGAAAATAATTGTCCATTTTGAGCTAAATTAAGCTGCCAAAAAGAGCTTGTTCATGTAATCAGTCAGATATGCTAATGCTCTAACATTCCATGACGCTAAAACAGTCGAAGTCTTTAATACCTCCTGGCACCTAGTAAATTCAGGACCAGTCTCCAGTCCGGACACTGTCAGGAGGAATGTGGAGTCCAGTGTGCGTGGAGCGTTGTGTAGTAGTTTCATCTTCCTGGCTTCTCTCTCAGCACATTCGTGACATCAAAACAACTTTTGACTTACAGAACACTAGCACATCTTGACGTAAGGCACAATAATCATACAATTGTGGAAATAGACCCCTCTGCGCCCTCAGAGTGCTGGCAGGGCCCACAGCTCTGTTTCCACTGAGTGGATCTCCAGGCTCCCGGGGCAGGAGGCCACAGAAGTTCTCCAAAGGCTCTGCAGCTCTGAGCGGGGCTGCCTGACTCGCAGGGACAGAGCAGCAGAGGGCCCGGCTCTACACAGAAGCGCAGAACCGGCGGACACACAGGTAGAGGGAAAGTGGCATAGTCAGAAGTACCACCAGTTTCAACTACCCACTTATCCTTATGCCTCCTTGAACAGGTAACCCAAGAGCCCGAATTTCATATCTTCATCTGTAAAATCAGCAGCATGAGACCCTTACCTTATAAAGGTGTTAGGGTAGAACCATCTTCTTTTGATCCTGTTCTCTATAGCAACTATAAAGGTCATTAAGTTTCTCTATGTTCTCTGAATGTTTAATGTAATCCTTTTATCTAAAGATTTTGTGTACGTATCAATTTTAATAATGGTGCCAATCAACTTAACATGTAACTTTATTCACATTATCAATTTGCTTTGTATTGGTTTTCTGTTGTGCTTCTTTAGAAAACTTTTTGCCAGAAACTCAGCAGAGCAGCCAATGAGGAACAAGAAGGTTGCTCACAACAACCCTTCTCCGTCCTCAGTGTCCAGAGCGGCGCAGAGGGTGCTCACAGTGCACTGTCCTCGGTGCTCCCAGAATCTCCTGCCTTCCGGCAGGAGGAGGCAGTGATGGGCAGACTGGAGAGTAACCGTGCGCCTTCTCCACACCTGACACCCAGGTGGTCTCAAGCAAGAAGCAGGACTGTTTCGGTCAAAGAGCAAGTCTGTCATTTATTCATATTATAAAAATGAATTAATGTGTTACTCAAAACTCAGATTCCATCATCATAATCTGACATCATCATTGAATGTGAAATTTTTATTTGATTGTTGGAAGGAACCATTATTTGTTCCAGAAAAAAAATCTTAGAGAAAGGGACCTTTTCAGCATTGTCCTAAGACACAAATTACAGAAGGGGCAAATTAGGCTCTGTGAACATTCGAGTCCTTCAAATAGCTGTTTATGAAGATTTAGTTAACAAGTCAAATTCAAACTTATGAAAATCCTTTCTGATTGAAAAACAGGTCTCGGGCCAGGGATTTAGCTCAGTGTTCCCAGCTCCTGTCTTGCAAGAACAAGGAACCAGTTTCGATCCCCAGTAACCACATACAATACTGGGTGTGGAGACTCACGCCCAGCAGCAACCAGTGCCACATACCACAGTGCCAGGCGTGGTGGCTCACGCCTGTCATCCCAGCACTCGGGAGGCAGAGGCAGGAGGATTGTGATGTGAGTTGGAGGCTGAGCCGAGGGCCAGCCTGAACCACAAAGTGAGACCCTGTCTCAAAAAAAAAAAGTGGATTGCTGTGTCTAGTAAAATCTGGAAACACTGGAGGCTCCGAAAGACTCCTCAGTTTCCTCCTGCTCTTTGTCTCCAAATGTGAAAAGCACCCAAGGAGTTACTATTCTGGAGGAAAATTCAGGGTTTAAGGTGCTACTGCACAAATAATGTGTGCTTGTTACTTAAAAACATACGGTGCCGAGCAGTGCGGAAACAAGTCAGTAAGGAATTGGGCAAGAGCTGCAGAGTAAAATAGGACCCAAATCTGAAAGCACTTTGAATAGCATCAGTGAGTCCTGGATTTTACACTGGAAACAGTTAACAGGGAACAGTTAAAAGCCTGGATGTGTGTTGGGTTTGCTGGGCGGGGGTACTTCTAAGGACTTCACTGTGTCTACACTTCCCAGGCTGCTCCTGGCTTGAGGGAAGATGCCTTCTCAACACCAACTGCTACTGGAGCAAAGACCATAAGAAACAGCAGAGTCCTGCTGCCTGTCGGTCTTGTGCCCTGAGCCCTGGCTCTGTGGTGCTGCTGCTCCGAGGCAGGATGAAGCAGAGACCCCACTGCCCTGTGCCACTGTCAGTGAATAAGGAAGACACGGGTGCAGCCTGTGACCTCCCAGTTGCAGCAAAGCAGTTCACTGGGAGCATGGCCCAATGAAGGCCGGTCATTCACCATGGCATCAGTAAGAAGCGGGGAGCTCTGCCACGGGGAGGAGATGGAAAGGGGGGGCCACCTTGGAGCCCCCTTCAAGGGACCATCATGTCTGGGCAAGTCAGGTCCTCCCCGCTTGAGAGGACCGGAAAAGAAGCGGGGACTGGTTACTCCACAGAGCGACACAGACAGCGCCTCCCCTTGCTCAGTGACAAAGGCGTCACACTGCACACACCACCTCTGAGGGACTTAGCACACGTGCGTGGGCTCTTCCTTGGCGCAGTGATTTACTCTGACCCACACAGCTCCGGGGGGGGCACCTTAGATTTCTTTATGGTACAGTAAGAGTCAATTTTTTCTTACTCTCTCTGCCTACAGAAACCATCATTAAAAGAGTATACACATGTGTGTGTATGTGTGTGTGTGTGTGTTTGTGTGCATGTGCATATGTGTGTCTGGGTGCATATTACTCTGTATGCTTTGCAACAGAGATTTTGCATGTATGTACAGGAAGTTCAACGAAAACTCTAAAATACTCTAGCAGCCAAGTCAGACACAAGAAGACTAGCCTGTGAGCTTCAAAAGGAAATTGTTCATTTTTTCACCTTAATAATTCTAAACACCTAGTACAATATTTGTCTCAGAGCAATTGTGAATTTAATATTTTTAAGTGAACACTATAGTACAATAAAAAAAGTGCCAAGTGATTCAGTGGCTCCAAGTGCCCAGGACAATTCAATTTCCTGCTGAACCTCTTGAACTGGTCTAACATTATTAAGTCCTGCCACGCTCTATTCAACTTCCTCCAAAATAAATTATAAAAAAAACCATTCAATCAGAGTCAAGGTCTCCTGCCCTAACTCATTTTTACAAAACAAAAGCTGGTTTTCAGTGTACTTTCCCAGGTCTTCATATGATCCACAGAATGAACAGACTAATTGGAGGCAGAGCTCTGTAAAAGTGGACTGGGAGAATGCCTCAAGATTTTTAAGTTTCTGAAATTTGAAACATCAAAATCTTACTCTACAAGATACTTTAATAGAGTAATACTATCATGCTAGTTGAAGCAAGTTTTTTTTTTTTGAGACAGGGTCTCGCTTTGTGGTTCAGGCTGGCCCTGAGCTCAGCCTCAAACTCACATCACAGCAATCCTCCTGCCTCTGCCTCCCGAGTGCTGGGATTACAGGCGTGAGCCACCACGCCCGGCACTGTGGTATGTGGTACTGGTTGCTGCTGGGCGTGGGTCTCCACACCCAGTATGGTATGTGGTTACCGGGGATCGAACCCAGGTCCTTGCTCTTACAAGACAGGCGCCGGAACCACTGAGCTAAATCCCTGGCCCAAAGAGTTCATATTTTGAAAGAGTAAATAAAACTGACAAACTCTTAGCCAAATATGTGAAAAGCAAAAAAAAAAAAAAAAAAAAGAATCATATCAGTGCAAATGAAATGAAAAGGTGAAATCACAACAGATAGTGGAAAAATCAAGAGGATCACAAGCTATTTCAAAACTTTATATTTCAGTAAACTGGAAACTATAGTGTACCTAAAGTTAATAGGCATATTCCTAAACTTGCATGATTTACCCAAAATGAAAGAAGAAAGGAAATTAAAGCACCACTTACAGGTAATGAAATAGAGGCAGCATTAAAAATTCTGCCTGAGAAGGAATGCCTAGCTCCTGCTAGGTTCACTGTTGATTTTACCAGAACATCAGGGAAGAAGTGAAATAAGCTCTCAAAAGCATTCATGGCATTGAATGGGAAGGAGCATTACTCGGCTCGCTCCCTGAAGCTACTATCACCCCAACATAGAAACTCGATAAAAACTCAACAAACAAAGAAAAGTAACGGCCAATTTCATTACTGAACATAGATACAAAAACCCTTAATGACACGTTTTCAAACAGAATAAACGAAGGTAAAGAAAGGGGATGGAAAGGGCATTAAGGATGTTATGTACATATACCAACTTCCCAGAGAAAATACAGACATTATGTACTACACACATGTAGTCAACTTTAAAAATTCATAAGTCATGATCAAATTGCTTTTATCCCACAGATATGCAATGATGAATTCAGCATATGGAAATCAACACATACAATAAATCACATACACAGATATCAGAATAAAAATCAAGTGATCATCTCAAGGGGTGCAGAAAAAGCCTCTAAAAAATTCAACGTCCATCCACGACTGCTTAAACGACAAAAACAAGTACAGAAGGACACTCCCTTACTCTGACCCATACGTGGACACTATTGCAAAGACTAGAGAGCACCCCCTTTAACACCCACAGTGAGCCAAGGTGTCTGCCCTCACCCTTTGTTCCAGCATAGTACTCAAGCCTTTGACCAGAGGAGTCAACCTGACAAGAGAAAGAAATAAAGAAAAAGTTTGACTATGAAAGGAAGAAGTCAAAATATCCTTATTTTAGGGTGACACTATCCTTTACACAGAAAATCAAAGAAAACTTTTCTTCACCAGAAGACTCTTAGCATTAAGAAACACATTAAGAAATTAATGGAACACTTAAAAAAAATCAATCGTGTTCCTATAGCTCAAGAGTGAATCACTGAGAAAGAAACCAGAAAAACAGTTTTATTTAAAATAGCTTTGAAAATTCAATAACTGCGAATTACCTTCATTAGGAAGGTGAAAATCCTCTGCAAACCTGCAGTACTTTGCAAGTAACAGATTGAAGAGGCTGTGAGAAAGTGGAAAGACACTCCTTATTCTTATTCTTTTTTTTAGGTTTTTTGAGACAGGGTCTTGCTTTGTAATTCAGGCTGCCCCTGAGCTCAGCCTCAAACTCATATCACAGCAATCCTCCTGCCTCTGCCTCCCGAGTGCTGGGATTACAGGCGTAAGCCACCACGCCCGGCATTGTGGTATGTGGTGCTGATTGCTGCTGGGGTGAGTCTCCACTCTCAGTACTGTATGTGGTTACCAGGGAATTGAACTTGGGTCCTTGTGCTTGCAAGATAGGCACTGGAACCACTGAGCTAAATCCCCAGCCTGACACCCCTTATTCTTGAATAGATAGGACTAGCATCGTCCAAATAGCTGTGTTACCAGAAATAATGCATAGAGTTAATGAAATGAAATTCGAATTACCACCAATATTTTTCACAAAACTAGTAAAAACTAAAATATTTATGGAACAAGAAGAAACTCAAGCCATACAGCCCAAGCAAGAACAGCAAAGCAGGAGGCTTTGCAATGCTAGGTTTAAGTAATACCACAAAGCTACAGTAGTAAGAACAGCATGACACTGCCATGTTGACCATCGGGACAGAATAAAGACACATAACCAACCACAATCACCTTCATCCATCTAGTTTTTCACAAAGGAATTGATGACATATTCTGAAACAAAGACACCCTCTTCAAAAATGATGGTGCAAAAACATCATCTATGTGCAAAAGAATGGATCTAAATCCACAGTTCTTACACTGTACGTAATTAAATCAAAATGCATAAGGACCTATATATAAAAGCATAAACAGTGAATCTGATGGAAGGAAAATACAGGTATAACTCTTGAAGACAGGCATACGCAAAGCCTTCCACAAGACAACACCAACTGCACAAGAAATAACACCAAGAATCAACAAGTGGGATTATATCAAATTAAAGAACTTCAGCACAACAAATTAAAAAACAAAAGAGTAAAGAGATAACCTACAGATTGGGGAAAAACAAATCCTATTACTGCCACGACAAAAGACTTAGATCTATAATACGTAAAGAATTCAAAACAAACCCATCAAATAAAAGACTCGGTTTAAAAATAGGCAACAGAAATGAACAGGCCCTTCTCAGAAGAAGAAATTCAAATGACCATCAGCGCACAAAAAATGTTTAGCATGATTGGTCTTTAGTCATGCAAATAAAAACTAAGATTCTACCTTACTCCAGTAAGAATGACTATTTTCAGGACTCAAAAAAAAAGTAGAAGGTGGTGAAGCTGTGGGGAGAAAATGAACTTTTCTCCATTGTTGATGGAGATGTAATCTAGTAGAATTTCTATGGAAAACAGTATGGAGATTCCACAAAAAGCTAAAAATAGAAATCTCACTTGACCCAGACTAACCTCTTCCCTACAGAGCTAAGACCCTCATATTATAGTGACACATCAACACTTATGTTTATAGCAGCACAACTCCTCACAGTTAAAGCAAGGCAAGGAGGTAAGGACATGTCAATGGAACTCAGAAACAGACCGGCCAGAGGAGTAGCTTAAGAGGTCAAGACAGATAACAGAGTCAAAACCCTTTGGCTGCACACCCAGTTTTCATTCTCAAGCTCTGCTTCTCTGTACCTGCAGAACACGGTTTGCTTGATTTTGCACTGCAGACAAAGGATGCTTCCTCCTGCAGTCTCCCATAGCACCTTCCTCATCCCTCAGCACAAGAAATAATACCAATAATACCAATACCTCATCAGCAGGGTCATCCAAATAGGTCCTTGGTGACATTCTGTCCCAAATGCTTCAACCTTTGCCAACTCCCAACACTCTTCCAGCCTCCTCCTGCTGCCAAGCTCCAAGACACATTTTGAGGTGGACTCCATTTCCAAGCAGGGAAATCTACATTAGTTTTCTAATTGCTATAAAATAAGTTGCCATGATCTTAGGGACTTAAAACCACAAAAGTTTACTTCTTACAGCCCGCCTGCAGGGTTGGATTCAATGCAACTTCACTGTTCCCTCTGAAGGGTCCCACAAAGCTAGAATCAAGATGCTGGTCAGGGATCATTCTCACCTGGAGGCTGAGGGAGAACCTGCTCCAACAGTCACTCAGGTTTGGTCAGAATTCCTTTTCTGTAGTTGAGTGACCGAGGGTCCTACCTTGCCTCTGATGAAGGGCACACCTGCCCTTCAGGCCAGGGGTGGTCTATGGTTTCCTTGCCCTGGAAGTCTCTCTCCAGAATCAGTGTTTCATCAAGGAGACTCACACAGAACATCCATGGGATGATGTCCCACCCTGTTCCAGCATCACCTTTATGAGGTTCTGTGGCTTCAGAGCAAGCCACAGTTCCACCCAGCACTGAGATGAGATTACAGAGATGCCGGGACACCAGGAGGAACAGACTGGGTGGGGTCACCTAGGGTTTGCACCACTGCAGGCTCCTATCCTGCTCCAACACAGGGGAGACCTGGCGAGTCCTTATATATACGATGACTTAGTTCCCTCTTATAAAATGGAAATAAACACCTAGCTCACTTATTTCTGAGAATTAAAGAGACCATTCATGTAAAGTATTTGCAAAGCAAGGAGTTTCACTTTATCGTTTTTACAATGTAGAGCTGAAACAACCCTTAAAGTATGATGTGTTTGGAAAATGAATGGGCCAGAGGAGCCCTGTATTCATTGTGATCTCATCCCGTACTGAGTTCTGAACCTGAATGTGCTATTAGGACCTGGGGTCTGGTTGAGGGTCAGTCACTGGGGACATGACCTGGATGGGTGTCCCCAAACCCTCTTTCCTCTCCGTTTCCTGGTCACCATGGCTGAGTGGCTGTCCTCTGCCATACAGGTCCACGGGCTGTTTCTGTCTCACAGCCCTCTGACCATGGAATGGGCCTCCTGACACCAGGAGCCAAACTAAACCTTGCTTCCTTTAAAGTGGAGGCACTGGCTACTTTATCCAGTGGTGGGAAAGCTGACTAACACAGGCATGATGAGTTGATAAGAGAAGCTGATCCCATTCAATGAGAAGAGACAAGAGGAAGGCAACCGGCCCATCTCGTTGTTATGGTCTTCGACAGTGGCTGTTTTTAGATAATTCACTCTTATTTTTATAATTAGAAGTATTTGAAGACCTCTATTCCTTACAACTGAGGAAATTGGATGAGAAATTTGGGCTGTGACATGTTTACTAGACACAATCAAAGTCAATCATGAAGCATGAATAAAAACTCTACCCTAACACTAGCGAGAGCCCTATCAGAGGTAACACAGTTGGAGACAGAGCTCACCATGGGCTAAGTAGACAGGTGGATGGGAAGGACGCTTGTTGGTCACTTTCTGTTGCCAGATGAAATGCCCAACGCCCACAACCTAAAGGAGAGAGTTTTAGGCTTATGGTGTTGGTAGGTTCAGTCCATGGTAAGTCAGCTGCAAGGCAGAAACAGCGCAGAAGGGCATCTGGAGGACAGGTGCTTACCCCAGGGCAGCCAGGATGCAGGGTGCGGGACCTGGGAATGAGCATTCACCTTTCCAGTTCCTGCCCCAGTGACCTGCTCCTCCAACCAGGTTTCACTTGCTAACAGCTCATTCAGCTATGAATTCATCAGTGAAAATCCATGGCCCACTCACCTCCTACATCCCTCACCTCTGGACACATGAGGCTTATGGGGGACATTTCAGGTCTAAGCCATAACTTGACTGCAGCCCTAGAAGTAGCCAGAAAGAGACACCAGAAATTTATGAGCTGCCACTGGCTTTAGTTGCCCTATGTGTTGGGAATCACAAGATTCTACCAGCTCATAACCTGGGAAATGTATACTAGGTTCTTCATATGGAACATAATATAAACATAAAAAAGATTTCCATAAGCAAAGCATTGAGAATTATCCCATATGAAATTCAGAAAGCTAAATGTTCATTGATCCCTAAATTCTTCTTTTTCAGGGCAGTTTTTCTGGACACCTATTAAACTTGAGTCTATGCCAAAAGAACAAACTGAAACCACTCAGAAGGTGACATTGTGGAAAAGAAGAAACAGAATTACAGCAAAGGGACATTACCTCCAGCAAGTCCTTACTCAAGCCTACTATACACCATGGTCCTTACTCAAACTTCTGCAAAGGGAAACCTTTCCACTGGAACTCAACATATCCTGTACTTCTTTCCCCTTTTTCCTTACAGATACTGCACCCAGGGAAGAGTTGATGAAAATGCCCTAGCTCCCCTCGCATGTACTCAGGATCTGGTGGGAGGGTATTCAGTATCTGAATGTTCTGCTATCACACAAAGACTGACCAGGTGAATATAGGTCACTTTTTCTCACACTGGACCAGTCCCTATGCAGAATTTCATTACATTAAATGAGCAAGACATTCTCCTGTGGGACTCAAGACTGAGCAATAACACACCGTTGCCACTATTTCAAAATACTAGAGAGAGAAAGAAAGCAATATTTTGTGATGATGCATTAATGTTGAAATGAAGTGAGTTAAAAATTTGCCAGGACCAAATATACTGCTCTCTGTGACAAAATCATTTTGCTGCACGCTAAGTTTCAAACATACAGAGGAAAATAATCCACTGAAGAGATTTCAGGGGTCTCACCTGATAACTGAGTGACAACAGCATGGTTTCATTGCCTGGGTGGGTAGGTAGTGTACGGGAATCAAATGGCTCCAAGAAGATTTCATCCTCTTCAAAAACATCATCACCATAAAATAATGTCAGACAGCTCAACTATATCAGTGATTCAAATCAGGAGGGAAAATCTCTTTTTGAAAGGAGGTAAAATAAAGGCCTTGTATACAAGCTATCACCAGTGCTGAAAAGAGTAGCGAGTGGCGAGAATAGACGGACAGGTTAGTGGAAGTACCTGCTTCTACTTCATGGCTCTCAGTTTATGCCCCCCAATCCCTGAACTCTCAGCGCTCAGTTAGCTTACTAGTGATTGCTGTGCAACAGTGAGAAGTTTCCTCACTGAACTCCTGCACACTGAACTGTTTCACATTTCTGTGTCATTTGAACCACAAGAAATTCTACAAACAGGAATGATGACCCCATTTTAAATGGGGCACTGAGTGTTGATATGACTGTATTAAAATTGTGAAGGATGCATAAAACTGCTCGTGTCATCATGACGACAAAGAACATGCTGTATAATAAGAAAGAGGCCAGACACACAATTCAAAGTACAATAAAAAATAAAATCCTGGCCACAAAACATACTGAGAAGGCAAAAGCATGCATATTATGCTGATCCTTATGCATGTCTGAGTCCACAGATCTGCAGCGCAGACCTGGCAGGTGAGCATGTGTCCACACATGCGCTGTCCACAGAGCTGACCACCTTGCTTTCTGCACACCTCACTGAGAATGCTGATGGGCTGAAGTGCCGCCCAGCATCTCAGCCATTTCTTTCAGAGCACACAGAATCTGCACTCAATTTACATCCACTGAATGGCCAGGGAGTTTTCTGTTGATATAGTTGGTGATCTCCAATTCATTCCTGACAATTCACCCACTTTCTCCTGCCACTAAAAAGATAATCAGAGAAAAGGAAATCGGTTTTATCTGATGCTCTATATGTCTTCTTTCCCTCTACTGCCGTGTAGTTCATGCTCGGGGAACACCCCGTGAGTTTCATTACAGGTACTTTTCAATGTATTTAGAAGGGCTCAAAGCCTCATGAATTTGTCTAGCTGTCAACTTCTATTTTATACATTCTGAAATCTGTGACTGCTTAACAAAATCCTGGGTCATGGACTTAGATCTCCTGAATGCATCCTCAACTCAATTCAAGTTATCTTTACTCCTTTCCCTGTGTGTTCTGGACCTTACAAAAAGGACCAACTATAAATCTAATTCTTAATAAATGATGAAAATTACAAAGTAAAACTTATTCTGTTGGGTGTCCACAGAACCACTTCACTGTAAGCAGGTCTCTTCCCTTCTCTGAGCCTGAATTTCCTCATTACATGATGGGAAGCCTGAGTCCGGGAACTCACACACACTAATTAAGCTACTTCCGTTAAAGTGAACTTGATTCTAACAGCAGCAGCCACTGAAGGTGCCCCATGCACAGAGCCTGTCCCGAGTGTTCAGATTCACCATCTCAGTCAAGCCCTAGGGTGGACACTATTCTCATCACTTCACAGGAAGCAACTGAGGCTGCCAAAGAGCCCGCACTGACGTCTCCTTCGTCCCACTCACTCCTGATCACTCTAAAATTCAAAACTAACTGGGTCCTGGTAAGTTCTTCTCGTGCCTCTGCCAATGAACCTGTCCAGTAGCAAACTGGCCTGACCTGCAGCCCTTGCCACACAGACCCAGCAGTCTAAGCCCCGGTCATGGCTCTGTTTATCCTCTCCCACAGTGTGTGTCATGTCAAGAAACTGACAAGAAACATCGCTCAACTTCTTCACCGGCTATTTTCTAGATGTAAATGGAAAAGTTTGCTGGTATTTTTTAATGTTCACATGTTAAAGCCTGACCCCCATTTTCCTTAGGGGGATTTTGGTTTTTAAATATCATTACTAATTTGTATATCTTAGCCAAATTATCTCTACTTTAGGGGAAAGTTCAATTATTTACATTTTCCTGAGAGAATCCATGAATTGTTTCAAGAAATTGGGATGTAAATTCAAAACTAATCATGTTGCCCCTGAGCAGCTTATACCTTTAAGGGAAATATTATAACATGTGAGGGAATTAACAATTCCTGATGAGTCAAAAACATATTTTCTTCATCTTCGTTGACAGAAGGTAGTGTCTGTGCTTTAATCAAATCAACCAAGAAAGCCCCGCCTCTGGACTGTGACTGGCAGACGTGGAAAAGCTCCATCACCACTGTCCAGGCAGGCTGGCTGCTGAGCTGGTCTGCAGACAGGGGCATTTCATCTCCCTCTGTCTCCAGTGCACGTCCACAGTGACCTGCACGGCTTTTTCATGGAACACTGTGTCCCATCATCTTCAGGGCCCAGCCAGTGACCACAACTTGACACCAAAAATGACACAGTGGAAGTAAACAGGACGCTTGACTAATGAGAAGAGAAACATTCCAAGGTACAAGTTCACACTCCGTCACCTGCAGTCCTGGTTACCTGTGCCTTCTTCTCTTTGGGCAGCCAAGAGGTGCTGGGCTTTGCTCTGAGGTGATGTGGGCACTCAGCACAGCACATGAAAAGGGATTACTCAAGTGGTGGGTCTTCTCTGCATAGTCACCATCCTCATGCAAGTCTACGTGGGTCTATGAAACACAGTGCTGGAATCTCTCTGGGGATTTAAGAACCAATGTACAATAATGAAGATAAGAAAAGTCATCTCACCATGACTTGTCCTGGCCTTCTGTTCTGCCCTGTTTTCTGGCTAATGTGTGCCCAGCTCTCAGTTCAGGAAAGACATCACTTGTATCTGAAGCTTCTCTGTTCCCTTTGAAAACAGCAAGAGGTTAGATTTGAGCAGTCCTCTCTGTTCCAGTGGAAGCTTGAAACGTCTCCTAACCATGGTACACAGTCCATGGCACTGACGTGGCTGCTATGTTGCAGAATTTTAGAGACTGAAGACCAACAAATGAAACAGAAGTAATTATTTGAGGTTTAGGTGCATAGTGGCTCAGCAGACTGGTGTCCAAAGGCTGAGCCGAGAACAAATGAGTTTTATGCGTGCTGCCAAGCTGTGTTGATCTACTTAGTATGTGTAACTTTGAGGTGGGCAAGCAGAACACGGGCAGTTTGTCAAGCTGGGACACTTTTTCAGCTTAAAATCTCCCAGTGGCCTTGGCTGAGTCAAAACATGGTGGGGCCAGGGATTTAGCTCAGTGATTCTGGTGCCTGCCTTGCAAGTGTAAGGGCCCAGGTTCGATTCCCGGTAACCACATACAGCAATGCCGGCATGGAGACTGATGCCCACCAGCAATCAGAACTACATACCACAATGCTGGGCATGGTGGCTCATGCCTATAATCCCAGCACTCTGGAGGTTGAGGCAAGAGGACTGCTGTGAGTTCAAGGCTGAGCTCAGGGCCAGCCTGAACTACAAAAAGTGAGATCCTGTCTCAAAAAACAAGCAAACAAAAGAACAGGATGTTGTGAGAACAAGATGTTATAAAATTTTACTTACGGGAACAAAGTTAATTAATTTTATCTGTTTTAAAACAAAGAACAACAGCCATATTGCTTAGGTTGGAGAAATGTGTTCCGTTATCTCTTTAAGTCTTGCTTCAGTTATGTAGCAGTGTCTCCTTCTCCCTTTCATGAACCCCACTCATGGACTGGAGGAGCATGTGGCCTAGCTGCAGGAAGTGTTTACCATGAGTCCAGGCCAATTCTGAATGCTTTCTGTGTAGGATCTAAAATTATAATTTATGGAGTGAATGCTATTATTACGTCCTGTATACAACTGAGGAAACCCAAGCAAGAAGGGACTTACAAAACCAGTCTCTGACCATAGAGCTTACAATTAGCAAACACAAAATTCAAACTCAAGCAGAGTGAATAGTCCTTAACCTCTAAGTCAGATCGGGATGACAGATTTGTTTCTCAAGTATTGGTAAATGAAGGAACAAAGAGGTAATGAATAAATTAATCAAAATTTATTAAATTTATTAAAATGTAAAACCTCCCAGAATATGCCAATTAAACAACTCACTGAG
>PVIR01038506.1:0-14570 GCA_004026965.1 Petromus typicus
TTTTTTAATATAATGGAATAGTATTTTTAATTTGAAATGAGTGAAGTAGTCTTGCACATATCAGGTTAGGTAAATCACAACAAATGTCATGCTAACTTCAAAAAGCCTTTAAAAGTTTATGTATTACTTGATACCATCTCTGCAGCTATTAAAAACATACAGTAAAGCGCCTGGTGAGTTTTGAGATATTTTCAAAATAGAACTAAATGCTAACCTTATGATGTCAAATGTTCTTTTTTCTCTCATGTTTCTCTGTGCTTTCCTTTTCTCCTCTATTTACATACTTTCATTTTGACTGTTACACTTTCTCTTATAATCACTACTGTTTTGTTTATGCACTATTTAAACATAAACATTTACTTTTCAAAAAAACTGG
Organism: Petromus typicus; assembly: GCA_004026965.1. Classification (NCBI taxonomy): domain Eukaryota; kingdom Metazoa; phylum Chordata; class Mammalia; order Rodentia; family Petromuridae; genus Petromus; species Petromus typicus. The sequence goes on from PVIR01038506.1 coordinate 377, forward strand.
ATTCAGTTTGCAAAACTATCAGGTGACTCAATACCACTTTTCAAGAAAAGCAAATAAATATATCCAAAGTGACATGTCCTGTAAGTCATAGATTCACAATAAAATACAGGTTTCTAACAGGAAAGTGATGATATTTTAACTCAAACGCCTGCATTTTAGAGTGATACAAATGTGACAATTCAGTGGGTGTCATATTGAAACAGAAAATAATAATACCAGTATTTTAATAATCAATGCTTGTGAAACACTGTCTTCTAGGCTTGGTTATGAGCAACTTCAGAGCAGTTAAATTTAGTGTAACACCCACTCTGCAGGGCACCTACTGCCATTACCTGAATATGGCAGATGAAGAAATGAGTTCAGAACATTTAAGAAATTATCCAGAGTCCTACACAAGGAAGTAGCCATAAAGGGATTTGGATATCAGAGACCACGCTCCCAACCACGTTTCTTTCTGCCTCTTAGAAACTTTGTTTTCCAGCTCTAGTAGACTCAGTAAAGCACAAAATTCTCTAAAGTCACTTCTCAATTATAGTATGATTTTAATTAAAGGTACTGTGGGAGGAATTCCTAAGTGTTTTTAATTTATTTCACCAAGTTTATTTCTGAGTACTTAAGAATTCTGTTGGCAGTGGTACAAGCAAATGACCTCAAATTGAGCCATCTTGATAATTACATCTTTCCTGATGGACATCTTATTGTTTCACTTCATTTTCTTTCTTCCCAAGATTGCAGTGTGATTATCTCATAGGGCATAAAAAAATAGCTAACTTTACAAATTGCTAATTGACGCAAGTTTTTAAAAAAGAAGAGATACAAGATTCTAAGAGCAGTAGGAGGTATATTGATGAGTATATCTTTGGTTAAATATTGCTTTTGAGGTTTTTGTAAGGAAATGTAATAACCACTCACTACTCAAAGTTACTTTAAGGACAAGTGGTGCTGCTATGTGAGGAACTTCTTTTGACAAGAATACTGGTCTCATTTCTGATGAATAATGTGATTTTCTTCAGAAAATAAACTTCTCTACAAAGAAAAATTTCATAATTACCCAAAATGGTGAAATTCAATGACCTTTGGCCTTGGTCTGCAATCTTTTTACTAATTTGGGGGATTTCTTTTTAAGCAAAGTAAATGCCTTTAAAATCTTTACTTTCTCTGAAATGACTGACACCTCATTTTTCTTCATTAAATGTGTGTAAGTACATTTCTGCATACATATGTATAAACATAAATATATTTTATATAATAATACCTAGTATTTATCTCTAGTGGGTATATAGCTCTTCTGAAATATTTGAGTAGTTTAAGACTATCAACAAATTTATGAGAAATTTTATTCTTTTAATTTTTCATCTACATATAAGCACCCCTATTAGTTGGATAGAGCCACAGCAGAGTTTCTGGGTTAGTTTCTGCATAGATAAAGAAATGAGATTTTAGGGGTTGGGGAGTTAGCTCAGTGGTTCCGACGCCTGTCTTGCAAGTGCAAGGACCCAGGTTCAATTCCCTGATAACCACATACAATACTGGGCATAGAGACTCACGCCCAGTGGCAATCAATACCACATACCACAGTGCCGGGCATGGTGGCTCACGCCTGTAATCCCAGCACTCGGGATGCAGAGGGAGGAGGATTGCTGTGATGTGAGTTGGAGGCTGAGCTCAGGGCCAACCTGAACCACAAAGCGAGATCCTGTCTCAAAAAAAAAAAAAATGAGACTTTACATTTATGTGGATAATTTATTTCTTTCTCATGGATCCCATTATACATGATAGTACAATTGCTCTTGATTATTCATTTCCTTTCATTAAATCATCTTTGGGGATAGCAATAAGAAATTTGCTGCATTAAATTTAAAATTATTTGAAATATTATGTCTAGTCATCCATAGGAAATGTGTCTTTTTAAAGATATCTTGTATATTAAGGTTAGGATTCTGAATGTTATGCTTTTTAGGTGGGAATAGAGTATACTAAAAAGTTAGTCAGGGCAATAATGATCGTGTAAGCCAAGAAAAACAGATCAGATAATGTCAGTGGGATTGTACGCATGGTAAAAAGGCCCTCATGTGACCTGTTGATTGTGCCAATAGATATCTGTGTATTTGTAAGTTTTTACAGAAGATAATTATGGGGAGAATTTCTGGAAGGCTTCAGCTGGACATCAGAGTGGATTCCCTCACCTCCCTAGGCAATGTACACAAACGTGGCCTTTCCCACTGATGTGGCTGAGACCTGAATGATGAACCAGGCTTTTGGGAATCCAAAGAAACTTCACCCATCCTCTCTGTTTTTACTTTTTCATGGTGAGATGCCTTGAGAGATGCTGAAAGTCCTTCCTAGGCAGGTTTTGTATATCAGGGAGGTTCATTAGGGTTTGAACTACCTGCTCATTCCACATTGTTTGGTGTTCTTACTGCTGACAAGGTGTGGACATTTCCTAACTGGCTGAGGGAGGAGGAGCTGGTGCAGCTCTTTTTGCTTTATCTCTTAGGAATCTAGACCATCACTACCACAGATCACGACTCCCAATATAGAAACCTCACCCAATATGATGATGAGGAGAGTCCTTAGCCTGTCATCTGTTGAGGTGATTGGGCTCAAAGCAATCAAGAAATGTTTATGAAACCTCAAAGAAAACAAGAGGCACAGAAGGACTTCAACCCAACCATGTCTACTTCTAACTCTGCTGGTTTTTTTCTTTTTCCATTGTGTAAGGAAAAGGTAATGTCAATGATGAGCAGTGCTAACATTTTTCATTACTGACAGTGAACCAGCTCTAATATTCACCATGTTAGATGAACTGTCTATAGTAATCCTCACCAAAAATATATTACTCTCCTCATTTGAGAAAAAAATGAGAGAAATCCTTCAAAATGAGGTCCCCTTCCCAAAGCTACATAGAAAGAGATGGAGGAAAAGGAAAGAACTAAACTCTCTTATGTTGCATTTCTGCTGACTGACTGAAGTTTCACTTTAAAGAAGAGAAAAGGAAGATTGAAAGCAAGCAACTATTTTTAACATAATTTTTGTTGCCATGGCTTTGATTTTATACTTATATTTTTGATGACTGTAGCTCAGAGGTTCTCATTTTGTAATATACATTTATTTCTCAAATCTTTTGAATCCTATTTAAATGTAACTGTTGCCCTACTATTGTGAAAATAGTCCCATGAAAGAAACAATTTTCACCACCTGTGATTTTATCATTCTTACCACTTTCATGGGTTGTAAATTATCTCATCTATAATTTTAGGTTCTTTTTAAAGTCATAAGTGACTTAAATAATCCTTATAAATATTTTTAAAAAGGATTATCTGTCAGTGTGACTCAATAGGTACCACAGAATTATGAGACATATGCATCAATTATTAAACTTTTTGGAGACATTACATTTCCTTTTATTAAACTGTTTACTTGAACCAAGGAGTTAGCTCAGTGGTTCCGGCACCTGTCTTGCAAGCACAAGGACCCAGGTTCAATCCCCGGTAACCACATAACAATACTGGGTGTGGAGACCCACACCCAGCAGCAACCAGTACTACATACCACAGTGCCGGGCGTGGTGGCTCACACCTGTAATCCCAGCACTCGGGAGGCAGAGGCAGGAGGATTGTGATGTGAGTTTGAGGCTGAGCTTAGGGCCAGACTGAACCACAAAGTGAGACCCTGTCTCAAAAAAGACTAAAATAAATAAATAAATAAAAATTTAGAAAATAAAAAATAAACTGTTTACTTCATTAGAGAAAAAGATACGTATTACATAATTTGAAGAATTTTTCCATCGATGATATAAGAGCAAAATCCTTCCCAATAAGGGATCTTTAAATTAGATCAATATGATACAAAATGAACATGACACTAGATTTCACAAACGCATCCCCTACTGTTCTACTATAAATTTTTGCTTTAGCATAATAGTAATTGTCTGCGTGTGCCAGTACCTTTCCCTGAGAGTTGCAGGGAACAATTTTTGTTGCTTATCCACTTAGCATGATAAATGACAAGGTGTGTGCACACATGCAAAAGTGTCAAACCAGAATTTTTATCCACATGATGCTTTAACAGGTTTTGTGTGTCTTTATTGGAGCATCACAGAGGGTGTGATACACCCACACCACTTTAAAATTTATTTCTAAAAGCTTTCTTTTGATTTTTTTAGGTAGAAGTAGCCCAATTCAGGACAGTGCATGTTAAAAACTAGATTTGCAAGTTTTGGAGGAGGTCAAAAGTGCATCATCATGTATGGATGATGATGTATGGATGACAATGTATGGATGATGTAGTCTATTCATTAGAGTAAAATACATATTTTCATAACAGAAGAGTGATGTGGGTGTTTGATGATGATGATGATGATGATGATGATGATGACGATGATGGTTTTGACAATTCCTATATGAGCCAAAGTTCCTGTAACAATGAAATGGAGCATGAATTAACTGATGCAGACACAGGCACACAGACCTTCTTGATTCAGATGATGAAGAAAACACCAAATGAGTGTATATTTGACTATCAAAATGCAGAGTCATCATACAACCAAAGGGAACAATCAGTGTTAGAACTAGGTCCAGTGTGATAGTAAGGATCTTGGCAGGAATAAAACCTATTGGTCAGAATGTCAGCACTGCTATTTAATATTAGAAATTGTAACAAAGTTCTACAAGATGTTGCAATATATACACAAAAGTTGACATACAAATAAAGCATTCTGTAGGCATGAATAGCCATATTGAAAAGTTCTATCATGAAACACCACTAACTGAACTAAAAGCATTCATAGATCTGCTATACTTGGAAGGGATTTCTCTTGGCAATCACAGGAATGTAAATGACTTATTGAAAAGGAGTATGTCAAAATACAGCATAAAAATTTATGCCCTTATAAATCTGAAGACTTCTTGGGCTTTCAGTTTAGAAATTTATCCTGGAACTCAGCCATCAAGTCCTTATTCATATAGTAATAAACTGAACAATGTTGTGAACAGACATGTTGCTCTCATCTCCTGAACTAATCAGAATATGACACTGGACAATTGGTTTACCAGTTTCTAATTGACATTATATTTGCTAACAGCACAAGTTGACCAGTGCAGGAACTGTATGCAGCAGTATATAGAAATTCCAAATGAAATGTTGCAATTTCACAACAGACGTGCATCACACAGTCTCAATTTCAGGATTTACATTGGCCTTGTAGTGACAAAGAAAAACAAACTGGTCCCTCTGCTGTCATCATTGTACCACGATGGACACACTGACAGGAAACCTCAGCCCTTCTCTTCCTTCCCCCTTCCTTCCTTCTTTCCTACTCTTTCTCTCCTTAATGAGTTATTTTGCCCCATAGAATATCTTTGACTATCTCAGAATACTTTACTTAATTCAGATATCAGATATGTATTTGTAAAATTATACTCTGAAATAAGACAAAAGACATTAATGCACAGTTTCACTTTCCAGCTATCTGACTTTAGACAAATTAACTGACTTTAATTTTCCTCAGGGATAAAAAAATGCTAATGATAGTATGCACCTCAGACATGCTTCTTACTTTATACTTCAGTTAATTCATAAACAGTTCAAATACTTGATTTCATCATTTTTGAACTTTTATTCAATATGCAATCAGGAAGAAGTGGAATATTTTTAAGTATCTTTTGAGAAAGTGAGGTGGAGCTTCATTTTTTTAAATCTTTATTGGTACATTAAATATACACATCACGACTGCACTCCATAATGGGGATTTGTACCAGTATAAGACACAAATTAATTCTCATTTTTTCCCTTAGCCCTACCCACCCTACCACCCACCCATATACATAAAATTTGTTTCCTTACTTTTTTGTTACAATCTCAACATTTCCCCCTTTCACCCTATTTTACATTGAGCATTTTCTATTGCACAATATATAACATATGATGCTAGGACTCATTTGCATCTTTATTTTCTCATACCAGAGAAAAGATGCGATATGTACCTATCTGTGCCCTATTTATTTCACTTATGAGGATATCCTCAAGGTATGTCCATTTAAGTAGAAATGATTCAAACTTATCATTTTTTATGGCAGAGTAATACGAGGTGGAGCTTCATTTTAAAAGTCCAGCTAATGTCTATTTTGTTTGTCTGATTTGAATTAAATTATATCTTTTTCCCTGGCCATAAAATACTTATTTTAACTTTACCTAGAAAGAACAATGGAGTTAGTAAAAATACAATCTTGTCTCTTCTATTTGGCCAGGAAAATATTTACAGCTATCATTCATGTATTGATAATTTCTATTCAGGATCTTCATATGCTTTTCTGTTTTTCATCTAATGTCCTTACATTTCTCCTGACAACTTCTACTAATAGCACAAAATGAAGGGCAAAGCTGTCAGCCCCAAAACTGCAAGAAACAAATTCCAAAAACAACCTGCGAGCTGGAAGTTGATTCTTTCCCAGTTGAAACTCTGGGCCAGAAAGTAGCCCTTCTTTATGTCAGTCATGTAAGAGTCCACTTAGCAATACATAATTTCCTCATGCACAGTTTGTAAATGTTGACTGCTTTATTCTTCAAAACTGTGATAACTAGCTACACAGCAATATGTGCTACACGTAAGTCCTTAAAGCTACAGAATTACTTTTTTAAATTCCATAAACATATTGGGATATACCCACTGATGTGAAGCTACATTGCAAGGTACATGTTGTACATTTGTAATATTGCTAGCTAGAAGAAGCTGACTCAGAAATCAATAGAAATCCTAACATAGCAGCACCATCTTAGGCATGCCAGGTCTGGAGTCTGCCGGCCTCTAGACCCACACTGGAAGCACACCCATGGACTCAGGGTAGGAACGGGCATTGTTGGGGGAACCTCAGCCAGCGACATCACAGCCAAGCAGGGGCTGGAGCCTGCCTTTCTCCTTGTCAACTGCACAAGCACATCTAGGGACTCTGTATTGACTGTAGAAAAACAACCCAGGAAATACTGATATTTTAAAGATCCTAAATATTAAGAGGAATGAGACTTGCAACAAACATCACCAGACAACAGGGCAGGTACAAGGCCAAAAACAACAGCAATGACAAAAACTCATAGATGAAGAAACATTCAAAGTCTCAGATACAAAGATCCTCACCTCAAGGTAACACAAAGGGAAGGGAAATAGAGAAGTTTGAAGGTCAGTCTCCAGGGTTCTCAGAAATGATAACCAAAACAGATCTAGTAAAATGGAAATCAAAAATGATCTCTGAGATGAAAGCAGAGATATTGGACACAGTTAACACTATGATTAATAAAGCTAAAGAGGAAATCAAGGAGTTGATAGAATCCAAGATAGTAAAAGCAATGGAACCTTTTAAACATCTACAAGCTGAGGTCCAGGAAATCAAGAAAGTGAAAGTTTATGCAATAGAATGAATATGGCAGAAGACCAAATTTCAGGCCTAGAAGACAGGATCTCAACCAATGAACAGGAAAGGCATAACCTATGGAAAATGTCAAGGGAGAATGAGAAATCAATCCAACAACTCCTAGATGATTCAAAGAAGAATAACATAAGATTAATTGGAGTCACTGAGGAAGCAAGAGACAATGCTAAAGACATTAAAAAACTATTCACAGAAATAATGGCAGAAAACTTCACAGGAAAAGGAAAAGAATTGGACATACAAATATATGAAGCATACAGAACTCCACACACCCATGACATGAAAAAAAATCTACACCTAGGCATATAATTATAATAGTTTCAGATAGCCAAAAAAAGAATGAAATACTGAAAGCAGCCAGAGAAAAGAAAACAATTACATACCAAGGGAAGCCCATCAGGATCACAGCAGACTTTTCAATTCAAACACTCAATGCAAGAAGAGCCTGGAGTGAAGTGTCTCAGGCCCTCAAGGAAAACAGCTTCCAACCTAGACTAATGTATCCTGCAAAACTATCCTTCAAAATTGATGGGGAAATAAGATACTTCCATGACAAAGAACACCTGCAAAACTTCAAAAATACGAAACCTGTGCTCCAAAACATTCTAAAGAATATCTTGGAGAAAAATAAGGAAAGTTACAAATCCATGAGACCTAATAGAGTCAAACATGGGACCAAATAAGAAACTGATGGGATAAAAACAAAAGTAGAATAACAGAGCCAAGAACAGGAAAACATGGCAGCACTAAATTTGCCTATATCAGTCATAACCATTAATGTCAATTGACTCAATGCGTCAATTAAGAGATACAGACTGGCAGAGTGGATCAAGAAGCAAGATCCTACAATCTGCTGCATACAAGAAACACACCCAATTCAGAAAGAAACCCATAGACTGAAAGTAAAGAGTTGGAAAACAATACTCCATGCAACAGGAAACAGCAAGAAAGCAGGAGTGGTGATCTTATTTGCAGACAGACTGGACTTCAAGCCAAAACTGATAAAGAGAGATAAAGATGGGCACTATCTTTTAGTACAGGGAAAGATCCAAGAGAAAGATATAACAATCTTAAATATCTATACACCAAATTCTAATGCAGCTATATAAAACAAACACTAATGGACTTGAGCAGGGTCTTAAAAACATTAAAAACATTCCTCAACTGACTAATAGAAAGCTCCCTGGATGGTGGCTGAAAGTTCTGAGGTAAATAGGCAATTTTATTAGAAAACCACCGTTCAGAAGAAGACAGAAACCAACCATATGAAGGAGCTGAATTATATGTTTGGTCCCTGTGTTTACATTTTACTGACTCACAGGCAGTCACCAATGATTTGGCCTTCTGGTCCAACAGAAAGATGGCAGAAAATAGGCCAGTGAACTGTGCTTAGATAGAGCAACCCAGTAGAAAAGAGTATGGTGTCTTTAAAGGTACACCATAGCAAGATGTCTCCAGGCCATCAGAAGAATTCCTTTCCAAGAGCAGGAGCCATTGGAACCAGTGTTTGCTCACTGAGTGGGCATTAGGGCTGCAGCTGTCCTGAACAGGACTCAACACTGATCCTCTTCTCTCCTGCCCTCTCAGAAGGAAATAACTGAAAAGCACTGGTTGTGCCTCCCAGTGAGAGAGACAGAGACTGCAAATAGATATGGAGAACATATGCTGGGCAAGAAGGTCCCCCTCACACCTACCAATGTGAATTGATACTGAATATCTTTAATGAAAAAAAAGTAACTACACTGACAAACCTTTTGTCAATGACAATGCATGGACTGATTGTTGGTGGCTATGTGTAATTCTAGTAATGAGGTAGTTGCTTTTCATTAAATTATTGGATCATATCTGCCACAGTGTGACATGATACACCATTAGCATTTCTAGTAAGACTATAATACTACAATAATCAGCTGAATTAAGATATTAAAGTAAAAATTTCCTCCACTATAATACACTGGAAAATATTTTAAAATATTAAAAGGTTGATCTTGTAAAGAGTAGTTTCCTTTGCCTTTAGCTTCTGGGAAGTAATCTAAGGCATACCTGATAGGAATATGGTCATGGCAGGGCCTACCACACTGGATCTCAGGATGGGGGCGGCCACTCTGAATACTGAGTGTGGAAGTGGGCCATGCCAGGCAGACTGATCTTGAGAATGGAGCATGAGCATTGGGGTCAAAGAGTCTCAGGAACCTAGTTGTTAAGGTACTCATGTTCTCATGGGGAATCAATCAATAAACCAGTCATGCCTGTGTAATAAACCCTCAAAAAGACTATGGACACCAAACCTGCATTCAAAGCCTTCTAGATGTGCTTTATGTATTAATTCTCATATCTGATTTTAATGTCTCTGTCTCTGAAACAAACCATGGCTCTGACTATTATAGCTTTCACTGAGTCCTGTGAGCATGTCTAATGAATTAGCAGAGCTAAGAGTGGTTTTAGGTTCCCCTACACCTATAGCTGAGGGTGAGGATGATCTCGTATGAGACTGCCTTAATAGCCCATTAATTCTGAGTTGAAGAAAAAGGTAAAGGCAGGAATCTTGTAGACACCAGCCATAGCGGGAAAAAAAAAAAAAAAAAAAAAAAGATCAGGTATGATCTGAAAGCAAAACAGAGTATACGTATATACTTAAATGTTTATGCAAAGTTGAGTATCTTTTAATGAAGAAATCCATACTCGGTAAGGTAGGGTCAATGAGACCCTTAGGGTCAGAATGAATAAATTCTCCAGCAGATGAATGTCTACTACTGATCTGGTTATCCTTTTCTATTTTTAGCATCTATATTTTCTGGCACCAATATTAAATTTTACTTCATTATTTGTATGACGCTATCTTTTATCGATTTTAACCTGTAAGTATTTTTTGTAGTTTAATTTTACTTGGTTGAGTTTTTTTAATTGATTTTATTGGTACATTTTATATACACTTTATGATCACAAATGATGTTGAGAATTTGTACCCATACATGACACAACTTAATTCTCATTTTTTTTTCCCCCTTCTCCTGCCACAGACAGGGATTTGTATCACAATAGAGCGAGAGTACTTTAGGATTTGAAGATCAGTTTGTTCCATATGACTGTGGTTTGCTTTTGACATTTCCTTGTTTCTACCATTTTGGTAAATGTGTAACTTGATTTCCCTTGTAATCTCTGTCCACTGAGGTATGTGACACGTAAGCTGAAAAATATATTCCATCTGCTTTACCCAAGATGAACTTCTGTATCCGGTGTCAGGTGTGTAATTCTGTGGGAACACTGTAAGTATCACATGCCATGATTAATAATTTCTATGCTTTTCTGGTGTTAAAATGATGAGGTTTGAATCTTTTCTAATAAAAATGCAAGATTACCTTCAGTGTCAGAAGACAGCAAAATAATGTTTCTTCTCTTATTAACCTTCTTCCAATGTTTATTTTGTTTGTTTTATGAAGCAATTTGCAATGTGAAATTGAAATGAGAAAATGCAATAGACCCATGAGCATCCTCTGTGTTTTCTGAGCCTCTGGCATTGGATTGACTTTGTCTCTCAATTGCTCGTACAGCCAACTTAACAATTCCTTATCTAGGCAGCATTTTCTTCTTTCTACCTTGTTTTATGATTAATCACTCCTCAGGGTTTCTAGTGCTTTTCTGTAACAAAACAACAACCATGATTATCCCAAAGCATGGTGCTAAGAGACAGCTACAGGCAATGAAAACAAACAAGAAAATGGACAGAGTAAAAAATCAGATATAAATTTAATATTTTAGTGTACATATTCTTCTTTTACTTTGTTAATATAGCATTAACTTAGCCCAGTCTGCTAATTCCCCAAATGAAAGTCAGTAGCGTTTGAAAAAAAAAAAGTGTCAACAGATAATTCCCACCATACAGAAAAAAGAAAAATAATTAAAAGATAATCATTTGTATTTTAACAGTTCATATTTGTAACTTTGATGAGAATGAGCACTCTAAATCTCTTTCAAGAGATAACTTGCTCTAAAGAAAAAGAGTGTGCATGTCAGAGAAGCCATCCTCCAGTGGAGAATCTGGAACAATGAGTGCCCATTAAAGGAGCCACAGATTTATTGGCAAACAAGACAGCTAGTGCAGTATATCCACTGTGCTTTTGGTAACTAGAAGCAAAAGAGAGTGTGGAAGATCCTAAAGTTCCAAAAGCTAGAAGTTGAGAGCTCATTTCCTGTATTGTTGGCATTCCCTCACTGAGACATAATACATGACACCTACCATGTAAAGGAGGCCGAGATTAATTGGCTTACGCTCTCAGAGGATTCAGTCCATGGTCAGCTGACTCCAAGTCAGGAATATTATAACAAAAAGGCTTGGCAGAGCAAAGACGTTCAAGACAGCAGGGAAGCAGAGTGCAGGAACAGTGCTAAAAAGGAAGGAGCAAGCAGTAGATAAGATCCTAAGACCCAGGCTCCCTGACCTCCCCACACAGTAGACATGTGCCCACTCAGCCATTGTCATAAACAATCAAGTTAAAGGTTCACCCTGATAGTCACACTTTTTCTTTGGATCCAGTTGTTTCTTAAAAGAGATTTAGAGAGCTCATTCCCATCAAAGTTACAAATGGAAACTGGATGTTAATTTCTGAAAGCTTATAGCTATCAAAGGGCACCATCAATCCAAGGACACCTTTCATAAGCATTTAAGACAGCATCATTTATGTAAACCCCTATAATAAATTAGCCCCAAATGTAGTAGGTTAAAATCACAATCGTTTTATTTACCTATGATTTCATTTTAGTGATTTGGCCTAGATCCACAGTCCTAGTGTTATCGAAGATTGTTCATGTGGCTGCAGTGGGCTGACAGCTTACATAAAGTTCAGGATTCTGAGTATTACAAAGTGTAATGAAATATTTAAGATTCTTATTATAAAGTTAGTTGACCTTACTACTGACTGATTTCAGAGGGGAAAGAACCCTAAAAGCTCTGACAGAAAGACTAAACAAACTAAACTTTTTCATGGTGTCCTCTGGCTAAATTCAGAGATGCTGAGCTACAATCCATCCACGCACCTGAGGAGAGGGAGGATTTGTTTTGTTTTGTTTGAATTGACTTTATTGGTACATTTTATATACATGTTATGATCACAATCGACACTAAGAATCTTCTCATTCCCCCACACCCCTATAAGCACCTTGATCCCTATATACATAAGCTTTGTTTCCTCTTATTTTTTATAGTACAACTGAAAATGCCAGATTTGTTAAGTGTAGGTTCAAAATACACTTCTGAGTGTGTAACAGGTGATATCATTGAGCAAGCAGGGCAAGGAAGGATCTGCATTCATCTGCTAGGAGGCCTTGCAGTGAGGACAGACATCAGAACAGGGTACTGGAGACACTTGGCGTGCAGCCACACAGCAAGGGAGATGATCTCATTGTGCAAGGCTTTTGTGCATACTTGAGTGTGTTCCTATGAATCTGAAACTCCCAACAGCCATTTGATACAACCCCATTGTTAAGAATGTTATAGAAGGGCCAGGGATTTAGCTCAGTGGTTCCGGTGCCTGTCTTGCAAGCACAAGCACCCGGGTTTGATCCCCAGTTAACCACATACCATACTGGGTGTGGAAACTCACCCCAGCAGCAACCAGTACCACATACCACAGTGCCAGGCGTGGAGCAAAAGAGAGTGTGGAAGATCCTAAAGTTCCAAAAGCTAGAAGTTGAGAGCTCATTTCCTGTATTGCTGGCATTCCCTCACTGAGACATAATACATGACACCTACCATGTAAAGGAGGCCGAGATTAATTGGCTCACGCTCTCAGAGGATTCAGTCCATGGTCAGTGGCTCACGCTCTCAGAGGATTCAGTCCATGGTCAGCTGACTCCAAGTCAGGAATATTGGAGTGTGGGCCAGCCTGAACCACAAAGTGAGGCCTTGTCTCAAAAAAAAACAAAAGAAAAAGAATGTTGTATAAGAAAATAAAATCATGGGCCAGCAAGACTGGAGACCTTCACTAGCCCATTGTGAATTATCAGCCCTGGTGCCTCTGTCCTCAGCTGCAGAAGACCTGCTTCGGTATGTGATCCTGTTTTGGAGTCATTGTGACAGTTCAACATGCAAACTGAACCACAATTCGTCAAGCTTCTCTTCTCCTTAATGAGCTTTCTTCTTTTCCTCGGAATTTTAAAGCTGAGGGTCAGAAAAAACTGGCACATGGGTCATGCATTGCTATTTAATTATTCTGGTTTTTATCTTTAAAATGTACTAATTATAACTCGCAATATAACCATATTGTGTCTGGAACTTCCTATCTCAGGACAATAATAAATATGACAAAGCAGCCAGACTGTTTAAATTGTTGTGAATTCCACCTGAGGCAAATTATGTATCTTTGCTTGCAGACTAGAGAATTCATCAGAAGTACTCAGGCATAAGACGGTTTTCTTTTTTTTCTTTTTTTTTTTTTTAATTTTTAATCTTTATTGGTACATTACATATACACATCATGATTGCACTCCATAATGGGGATTTGTACCAGTATAAGACACAACTTAATTCTCATTTTTTCCCATAGCCCTACCCACCCTACTGCCCCCCCATATACATAAAATTTGTTTCCTTACTTTTTTGTTAACAAAAAAGATGGTTTTCTTAAAAGGATGTGGAAACCAATCCTTTGTTCTCAGAGAATGTGGACCTGCCAGAGAATTACAAAGCCTCACAACCACCAGGCCCTTACCAAATAAGTAAGCATAAGTGACAGTCTTTAAGAATGTAAGTGATGATGGGGGCCAGGGATTTA
>PVIR01038507.1:0-14656 GCA_004026965.1 Petromus typicus
AAAACTTCATACCCAAATAAGATGAGGTAAACCATAGGCAATATCTTGTACATCCTTATTTTCAAAGTAGCTACTCAAAGAACAAAATTAGAGTCTGTTTTACAAAAAAGAAACCAATGGATAATAACTTAAAAACAACTCTCTTTCCAATGGACTAGTGAGCCTAGACGTATGAAGGAAACAAGTTACTGGACATCTGAAAACATTTTGAAACAACAAAACAGTTAATTTACAAAATTCTTTGAACCTCTCACTACTTCCTATTCATGGTTTTTGTCTAAAGGGCTTAATACAATCACTAATTATCATTTTCTGGCAGAAATTTTGAAAAATAAGGATGAAATTATGCAAACATTGCTATATAATTTCAACAGACTTCAAATAATATTTTAATATAATAATATTCTGAGTGGGAACAGTTGTACATGTCAGTTATTTCTAAAACATAGTCTCAGAAGCCGGACACGGCGGTTCGCACCTCTATTGCTAGTGCTCCAGGAGGCTGAAGAAGGTCACAGGTTTGATCCCTATTTGAGCAGATGGATGATTTAGCCAGACTCTGTCACAAAACCAAGCAGACTCTGGAGATCTAAGTGCATAGGCAGTGGGTTAGATCCGGGCATTCCAAAAAATTACTAGGAATTTGTTAAATAAAACAAAATACAAGAAACAAAATATGTACTTATGAACTTGTAATAAATAATCAAGAAAATTTAAGTGAGTGTTAAAAAAATGATGTGGTTTTTTTTTAATATCCTCCTTTTTCTATAGGGAGAAAAAAATGAGAAAGGGAAAGACATCGAATAAAACATCCTTAGGATAATGCATGAAGTCTAATCAGTTAATATAAGAAATGCAATCATATTGTATCACAGCATTGCACAGCATCAATTCAGGGAGTTATTTGTGTAAACAGTTAGGATATCCTATTCCGCTCCTTGGCACATGAAGGCTCATTATTATGTTTCCAGAGTGTGATTTTATAACATAAATGAAAGTAATTGAAAGTAGAAAAAGTTTTGAGTCCAGCCGCTGTAATTCTCAGATTCACTTGCTTCATTCAGAGAGGAAATATCTATATAACAGTGTGTTATCTGTCAAAGATCCATCACTGCATTCCTTTGCACAGAAGCATGACACTGGAAACCTACCAGAAATTTAGAAGCTTTTAAACACTGATGAGTGTGCTAGTTGTGAGTATTGTGCAATTGTATATATTATGTATTATGTGATATTGTATATTCTCCAGGATGTAATTTTATAGAGCTATGAGAATTGTAATAAATATACTGATGCATACAGAAACATATGATATTTATGATATCATATGATTTTCATTTATGACATATGAAAAATAGGTTGAAGCAGGACAATGACAGAAAGCAGGACAATGACAAAAAAGGTTTCTTTTTTGTATGTTTGTCTGTAGGTGCAGAAAGCAAGATTTATCAAGACTATTAATTGTGATGGCCATTGAATCTATGCATATATGAGTCATATCTTTCTTTAAATATTAAAATTACTTTTTTACAATGTCATGATGATACAAGTAAACATATACTAACTGTATAGATGTAGTATCATGTCTCTCTCAAAAGCTCTTTTCTTTTTCTTTCTGATTTTAGGAAAAATGAAAATTTTCACATAAATGCCTAAACTCTTCTTCCTAACAAGTAAATCATCTGAGCATACAAAGTTCATGCAATTGTCAGTATCATTTTTCAGCCACAGACGGGCTCTTGGGACAAAGCTCTAGAACAAACCAACTGCAATAGCACACAATAGCGGACAGCAGAGGACAATAGAAAGAGCATTTTCTCCCAGAAATGAAAACAAACTCTCTATTTAGCATATTGAAATACTTCTGAAACCTGATAGCACTTGATATCTGATCAGTTTCTCATCCTCCTCTATTTTTAAAGAATGATCACACTGGCTGCCTTCAACTACAAACCTCTCAAGCTAAGTTAGGCAGGATCCCATATTACCCCTATTACATCTCTGGGTAAATTTCCATCTAGTGACTTCTATCTTGCTGTTTGGCTGTAAACACCCAAGAGTTCTTCCAGCATTCAGAATCCACTGAAATCGCTTCTCCACAACAGAAATACAAATTGTGCAGGTCCCTTTACTGTTCACGTCCTGATCAGATCAAATCCTCTCTAGCATTTCAACAAGTTCCATAAGTAACTTTCATTTAGCCAGCTTCATGGGATCCACAACAGACTTCCCTAAATGAGACAAGTAAAACTCCTGATGACCCAAAATCAGCTAAGAAACAGCACGCAGCAGCATCTACAAGAATCAGTTTGCTCTGTAAGCCCATTGATAACAATATCAAATATATTCTTGAAAATAGAGGGAATATATATACCAGGTATAATGACTCATCCCCACAGTGCCAGCTCTCCAGAGATGAGGCAGGAGAAATTCTTAAAGCCAGGAATTTCCCTGCCAACTAGTCAACATAAAAACCCTATCTCAAAAACTATGAAACATGGAGAAAGGGTCCAAGCATAAAAATACAAGCAAGTAGTTAGATATGATAAGAAATGTGAGCTAGGTATGGACACCATGTACAAAAAGAAGAGACTCAAATTTCTTACCCTGCCATCCCCACTCCCAAATGGGATAAAAGAAATCAATCCTTGTTTAAGCAATATCCCATTTTCTCACAGGGATACATGCTATTGGCTTCATTCTTTTCACACATTGCAAAATCCACCATTTAATTTTATATCTAGTTACAGAACTGTTGTGTACAATCTGAAGGCAGAGAGCATAATTGTGTTCTAATGAAGAAGTGTAAAACTATAGAATAAAACCTCACAGATGACTCAACCCTTTTTGTCACAGATGAAAAAAACAGTCATGCAGTACTCTGCCACACAAAAAATAGTAAGAAACAGATTACTTGAAAGAATAAATATCTACAACAAGAAGTTTCTCCAAACAAGTGGAATATAAATAGCAGTAGACACTCTGTAGGAATACATGGAATTTTACACACCTAAAGGTATGAGCAGAGACCCTGGAGTCTATCACAGGAATAATTTGTTGTAGCCACTTAGCAGGAATTCAAGACCTGAGTTGTGTTTCTAAGAAACATCTTTTAATTCCATGAAACTGCAGCTACTCAAGACATGGGTCAGAGAGAGTGAAATGAAGCAAAAAGCAGTGTCTTCCTCAGTTTCCAACTCTGAAAACAGCTAAGAGAATAGTACTTTTTTCACTTTCAAAAGCTGAGGAAAGAGGATAAGGAAATGCAAAATAATTAATGGAAACTCCTGTGCACACATAGGTGAGAAGGACAGGACAGCAATATAAATAATACTGATATATCCATCCATGGATACCCAGGCATTTTCCATACAATAGCCAATAAAGATAAAGAATAACTGAAGAAGAAACATACGGCAAGATGAAGTGGTCATTCATTGACTGTAGACCAAAGGTGCCAGTGTAGTAAACATAGGTAAAAATGGAAAAAAGGCCCCCAATCACCACATCCCCGTCTTGGTGCCTACTGGTTCTCTTTTGGTGAAGGCAGGGTTCATTTTCAAAACTGCACACTACCCGGAGAAGCTGCAAGAAAAAGAAGATAGTTATCAAAGGAAACATCTTCAAAGTATCTGTAAAAGATTAACTCTGAGTGAAGAGGAACCTTGCAGAATCACCAGATAAATGCATAGGTTATACCCATGTGCATGTGTGTTTATTATTTTTGACTCAGGTAGGAACTTGTATGCCTCTGACTCCTTTCAGCTTAGCCCCAGGAGGGGTTAGTCCCCACTTCTCTCCTGGGCTATGCATCTGAGGTCTGGTGTTCAGGTGAAAAACACAAGTTGTAAATAAGATTTAAGCATTATTTTCTCCACCTAGAGGCACCATGACTTTATCAAGGCCACTAAAAGCAACATCCCAGGGGCCACGACCTCTTAGTTAGTTTTGCTCATAAATGGTGTCAATAAGTCATGGGCCTAAATGCCATTTGGGATGATGTTAATGGACTGAACTACAGGGTGAAGTTTTAAAACTTTGTTCAGAGGTCCTAATTGCATCACTGAATATACTGTGATGATCCGTTTCCATTCCTGCAGCCTGGAGCTCCTTGATTATCTATGCTTTTATTAAAATGTAAATATAGGTGGCACATTATCTTTTTAAGAATGCACAAAGCAAAGATGGAAATCACTTTTTAATATTTCCCATCATCCCCATTATTGAGAAGAAAGGACACACAGTCAGAACTTAGAGTCCTGGAATTCGGTGATTTTTTTCCAGAACTGGGATTTATCCTGCATATATATATATATATATATATATATATATATATATATATATATATATTTTTTTTTTTTTTTTTTTTTTTTTTTTTTTTTTTTTTTTTTTTTTTTTTTTAGATTTTTTTGAGACAGGGTCTCACTTTGTGGTTCAGGCTCAACCTCAAACTCACATCATAGCGATCCTCCTGCCTCTGCCTCCCAGGTGCTGGGATTACAGGTGTGAGCCACCACACCCAGCACTGTGGTATGTGGTACTGGTTGCTGCTGGGCGTGAGTCTCCACACCCAGTATGGTATGTGGTTGCCGGGGATCAAACCCAGGTCCTTGCACTTGCAAGACAGGCGCCGGAACCACTGAGCTAACTCCCCGGCCCTATCCTGCATATATTTTAAAGGATGGCTACATGTCATTTTGCATTGCTCAATGTGTAAATGACCTTTAAGAAAAGGAGAAAGCCTCCACGTTAAAGTGGACTTATTTAATACTGATCTACTAATATTAGCACACAAACTGTGACATACAAACAATAAGGAAAATATTTAAAGTGGAAGAAAATTATAATTATTAATTTTAAATGTCAATTTTTAAAACTGTACTCATATAAATATTAAGATATTTTCCAATTTCAAGGATGCTGGGTCTGTGCTATTATTAGCATCTAAAAATAGCTAGACAAAGTAGAGCTATAAATATATAATATTTGATAAGCTTCAAAACATTAGAAAATAATGAATGAATAGCACTCCAATAATAACTTTATATCAAGTAAAGGAAAATACAATGCCTTGAATCCTAAACACTTCAAATGAAAAGGTTTATTAATCAGGATACTAGAAGTTGCGCCTTTAAAAACACAAACACAAGTGAGGAAATGACTGTGATCACCACATAAATGTATAACCTTCTATACTCAAGCTATCCTCTCTCATATGGGTCTGACAATTATTGTGAACTGAAGTATATCTCCTCCAGTGAACGTGATCTGATTTGAAAATTGGAAATCTGAATCTGTAAATATTTGCCATCAAGGCAGGCTCTGGTCCAGTGTAACGAGTGTGTTTATGACAGGAAACTACCGCATGATGACAGGAACAGAGATGGCGGTTACCACTACAGTGCAAGGATCACAAGAGACTGATGGCCACTGCTCAATAACACAAATCGACATGATGAGTCTACATGCAGAGTCTTAGACAGTCTGAATGTAGTGCTTGTTTCAAACAGCTAGGGTCCAGTACTGTCAGAGAACAAAATTCTGTTGTTCTAAGACATTCATGTGATATTTTTTTTACATTACCTAAGAAAAGAATCCAGGCATTGAAGGAAAAGCTCAAGTAACAAACATCAGAGACAGATGGCAGAAACGTTAGTATTTCCCTCCTAGGTAGGAGTGATATAAAAAAAAAAAAAAAATAGTGTCCGTATTCCAATGACTTTAATTTCCCATTGTAGTTTTCCTGGGAAAAAATTGTTTGTAGAAAACTGATTGGGGTATTTGAAATGCCGATCTAAAAGTACACTAGAATGTTGCCAACAGGGGGAATTTTTGCAATTTATGCTCTAAAGTAAGGAACTGTTCCTATGATGATAGGAAGAAGATCCTCCTGATGCTTTCCTATGATGTTTAGGAAGAATAGGACCTGAGCAGTGTGTGATGAACTCATGCAAGCCTTCTCCCCGGGGAACCTCATTTCACATGCATCTTTATACTCTTCCATTGTGACAAATGTTCTATAAACAGCAATAAAAGTTGGTTCTTATCACTGCTGATAGAACATTCCTGAGACCATGGAAAATATACAAAATGGATATACAATATACAATATACAAATTGCATATGAACTGAAAAGTAACAGTTTATAGAACCTGAGATGAGGTATATGGGTCTGGAGTAATTATGGATCAAGTTCAGAGGTTGAAACCTATAATGAGCATTTTCTAAGTCCTTCTTTGTGGATGGAATTATTGAAAGCTAGTTATAGTTTGAATCAAAACTCAAGACAAAAAAAAGTATATGGTATAAGAAACATTTTTCAACTCAACATATAAATTTAATGTTTAAAGGCACATGAGATCAAATAATAACCAACAGAAAGTAAAGGCAGGCATGATGGTGCAGATCTGTAATCCTACCATCTAGGAGACTGATACAAGAGGGTTCTGGGTTTAAGATACAGAGATTTCAAAGCTGTCTTGAAATATGTAGTGAGATCTTATGTCACAAATTTTTTTTTTTTAAGGTTTTTTGAGACAGGGTCTCGCTTTGTGGTTTAGGCTGGCCCTGAGCTCAGCCTCCAACTCACATCACAATCCTCCTGCCTCTGCCTCCCAAGTGCTGGGATTACAGGCGTGAGCCACCACGCCCGGCACTGTGGTATGTGGTACTGGTTGCTGCTGGGTGTGGGTCTCCAGGGGTGTGGTTACCGGGGAATCGAACCCGGGCCCTTGCGCTTGCAAGACAGGCGCCGGAACCACTGAGCTAACTCCCCGGCCCACAAAAAAATTTTTTAAAAATGAGGAACAAAGTAACCAGTAGTTAGTAGGTGAATGCACTTGGATGAAAGAAAACCAGGAGGCTACTCTCAACAGTAAGCTTTATACAGTGTATTTAAGCTTTCCAAAGGAAAAAAACTAAGATTTTTAACAAAAAAAGGCGAAAGAATAAAATTATGTAAAATGAAATAAGACTAAAGACACAAAAGCGTAAGAAGAGATGATAAACACAAAAAGAAACTGAAAAATAAGGAAATGTTATGAAGTGCTCCCAAGCACTAACTGAACTCCACATGGAAAAGATACAGTAAAAGAGAAAAATCTAAATGCAAAGAAGATAAAAACAGATGAGAAATCACAAAAACTGAGGCAGTCCTGCTTTTTGTATCTTTTTGAAAATGCATAATATCTGTTAAATAAGCCACCTGTTATGAGGCTATTCTAGTGATCAGTGGTTTGTACAATGCAGAACCAGTGAAAAAGGTGGTAGGTGACCCTGTTCTGCACAGATTCTGAAGACTAAATGTAGTTTGCTCATGACTAGAGGGAAGGATGAGAGAAGCAACGGCCAGTGGAAGGACAATGGGGTAGTTTGATATTTGACTACTTGAATGTGGACTTCAAGGGAGAGATGTGAGGAAAAGGTGAAACTTACACATATGTGCATGAGTAGTGTGTGAGACTGCAATGGCCTCCCTAGAGAAAGTAGGTGGAACAGGGTTCAGGTGGCCCAGTAACGCAGAGCAATGTAGGGAAGAGATGGTTTTCCTTGAGTTTGGGGGGAAGGGAAGCTTCCGTCTGATGAGAGAGTGTCAGCCTTGAAGTGAGATGGAAAAAGAAACAAAAGTTAACCCATTGTAATCCTTTTCCACTCTTCTTACTTTGAGGAGAAACTAAAGAAAGTAGACAGAGCTGGACATGGTGGCTCACACCTGCAATCCCAGCATTCAGGAAGCAGAGACAAGAGGATTGCCATGAGTTCTAGGCTAGCCAGGGCTACATAGTGAGTTCAGAGTCAGCCTGAACTTCAAAGCAAGACCTTGTCTCAAAAAGCTAAAAAAAAAAAGAAAGAAAGTAGACAATGTGTTATTGGTTAAATATAAAGACTTGGTAAAATGGTTGGTAGAACCTGTAAAAGAGAAAAGAAACTGAACCTATACAAAAACCAGGGCATTCAGGGGCAGGAAATATGATGTGTCTGTCCCTGGAAGCCAGCACAGAAGTTGGCTGGTCTGCGTGTCCAAATGTGTGCAGACAGATGGTGAAGTAAATTCCAGAAGCATATCAGAACCTGGAATTGCTTTTGCTCTCCAAGATCTCTTTGGCTCCAGATGAATATTAGGATTGCTTTCTCTAGTTTGCCAGGCAATATTGGTATTTTGACTGACATTTCATTAAATGTGTAGAACACTTTGCTATGGGGTAACCAGGCCCAAGATGCAGATAAGAAATAAAGTGAGACAGAAAAGCAGGACTTGGATTCCAAAATCTGGAATCAAGATACTCAAAACAGAACTTAGTGAAAGGAAAAGGAAGAAAAGTTCCTAGAATCAAGAAAGAGCTGACAAGAGACAAGAAATTACAGAGAAACAGAAAAGATAGAGAAAGAAGAATGAAGCAGGTGAAACACCAACCCCAGCTTACAGGGAGGAGGACATGTCCCTACACAGACAGTTAAGCCTAGAGAGGTTTGTCAGTGTCAGGGAGACACAGTGAATAAGACTGGCTATGCTGGCCCCCCAATAACCCACAGTTATATATATATATATATTTAAAAAATGGAAACAGAAATCTAGGAGATTAAAAATTCCATTGAAAGTATAGTATATCCAGAAGAATCAACTGATGTGAAGATAGACTATCAGATCTGGAAGTCAGACTTGTGGTTGCTGATCATCAAATAACCTGTTAAAAATTAGCAAGGAAGAGCCGGGGATTTAGCTCAGTGGTTCTAGCACCTGTCTTGCAAGTGCAAGGACCCAGGTTCGATCCCTGGTAACCACATACAATACTGGGCGTAGAGACTCACGCTCAGCAGCAATCAGTGCCACATACCACAGTGCTGGAGCTTGTGTCCTCATTAACCTTTTAATCTGCTTTAGCTTGGGTATGGGTGGAGATAGGTGTTAGAGGGGATTTCAAAGAAATTCCTGGCTGTTAGGAGTTCTGTTGGCATTTCCTGCTGAAGTGTTTCTTGCAATCACACTTTAACCTGTACTGATGTAATCTTTTAACAGACCTGGTTTTCAGTGTATAGAAGCCTGAGAAATAAATGCAGTGCTCACTCGGTATTGACTGATGAGCCCTTCCAAGTCCCGCTTTTCTGTCTCAATTTATTTCTTATCCGCATCTCGGGCCCAGTTGCCCCATTGTTTTGTCAGGCAGGTCCTGGCAGCAAAGTGTTCTACACATTTAATGAAATGTCAGTCAAAATACCAATATTGCCTGGCAAACTAGAGAAAGCAATCCTAATATTCATATGGAGCCAAAGAGATCTTGGAGAGCAAAAGCAATTCTCAGCAGCAAAAGTAAGGCCAGGGCCATCACCACAATCCCCAATTTTTTATACTAGTAGGCTATCGTAATAAAAACAGGGTAGTACAGCCAAAGGAGAGCAAGCTCAGTGGAACAGAGCAGATGCAGAAACAATTCCAAACACACTCAACTATCTTATTTTGACAAAGGAGCCAACACCTTCACTAGAAGACAGTGTCTTTAATAAATACTGCTGGGAAAACTGCCTTTCTATGGGCCAAAAATTGAATGTAGATGCATGTCCATCACCATGCTTTACACTAAAATCAAAAGGGTCAATGATCTAAATACCAAAACGCAACACTTCATCTGCTGGAATATAGAATAGGTGAAACTCTTGAAAACATAGTGTAGGCAATGATCAGAAAGCGGGGAAAGAGCCTGAGAGGAAGGGGGGCTCCTCAGCTCACACTCACACGAGTCGACCAGACACTGCCAGAAGTGTGCTTCACTATTATCCTTTACATCTACCAAGCCAAACGAGCTGCACACAATAGTATCATATGAGTGCTTCAAATATTTTCCTTCTAGGAATAGCAATGTTGAAACTGAGAACTCACCACATGAGAGTGGAACTACAGGGAATGGGGAGCTTACCCTCTGAGATCCTTACGCGTCACCAGGAAGTAACCCAGGAGATCAGGGGTGAACCTCCATTTCACAGACTATTTCGAGCCCCCATGCTTGTCAGTGTTTATCTTCAGAAATAGGTGGGGTGTTTTTAACGACTTTACATGAAGTATGAGATTGTTTGAGAGAGCTTCCAATGTTTGCTTTTCGTTCTTTACTCTTACAGTGTACTGCTGTCCTTTAAAAACTGTAATTTCTGGCCTGGGGATTTAGCTCAGTGGTTCAGGTGCCTGCCTTGCAAGCGCAAGGGCCCGGGTTCCATCCCCCGGTAACCACCGAGCGTGGTAACTCACGCCCACCAGCCATCTGTACCACTCACCACAGTTCCGGGTGTGGTTCTCATGCCTGTAATCCCGGCACTCAGGAGGCAGAAGCAGGAGGCTTGCTTTCAGTTTGAGGCTGAACTCTGGGATTGCCTGAACTACAAAGCAAGACCCTGTCTAAAAACTAAATAAAAATTTTTGAGAAAATAAAAACTGTAATTTCTTCAAACACATTAATGGAATTCTTTGTGGCACCATATATTCATTTTCTTGGATGAAGTCAGGTGTTTTGAGGGTTGTTTTGTTTTGTGTGTGTGTGCACGCACACGCACGGTGATTTTTTTTTTTTTTAGGTTTTTTTTTTTGAGACAGGGTCTCGCTTTGTGGTTCAGGCTGGCCCTGAGCTCAGCCTCCAACTCACATCACAATCCTCCTGCCTCTGCCTCCCGAGTGCTGGGATTACAGGCGTGAGCCACCACGCCCGGCACTGTGGTATGTGGTACTGGTTGCTGCTGGGTGTGGGTCTCCACGCCCAGCATTGTTATGTGGTTACCGGGGAATCGAACCCGGGCCCTTGCGCTTGCAAGACAGGCGCCGGAACCACTGAGCTAACTCCCCGGCCCATACGCACGGTGATTTTTGAAACTATTTGTTTGTTTTTGAAACAGAATCTCAATGTGTAGTTCAGGCTGGCCTTGAACTCACGTTGATCCTCCTGCCTCAGGCATGCAACACTATGCCAGGGGAAATGAGTAGACTGAGAGAAAAATCTTAACAATGAAGTCTGTTACCTCACTCTCAAATATTGTCTCTCAAACACAAGATCCACCTTTTATTATTTTCTGACATCTAGGGATTGATATTCCATGAGGCGTTCACCCTGAAGATTTCTGAGGGCATATAAGATCCCTTTTTCGGGAAGAGGGCACTGAGTCCATTGTGAAAGGGGCAGCTCTGAAAATCCTACAGTAGGGTCAGAAGGGAGCCCTATTTGAGGGTGGATGAGCGGCAGTCCGGAAGCGTTGTTGACAATCTGTGGTTTTGTCCCTTGCTTCTGTGCGGTTACGCTCTCTCTCCTGTGCGGGCTGCCATGCCTGCCCAAATTCCTCTGTTAGTCCATGAGACCAAACCCTTAGCAACCAGCCCAGTATCCAGTCAACCACGTGTCGACTCTCAAGGCTGTGGAGACAGGACCACTACCCCGTAGAACAGGACCGCAGCTCCAGATCCAGCAGTGGCTCGGCTCTGAGCATCCCCACTCCTTCCTTCCCTCGGGCAGCTCTGTACCGCTCCCCGCGATACAGCAGGGAAAGTACTTTGGCTTGGCACCGTTCTTCTCTGACTCCTCTTCCACTTTCTACCTCGGAGAGACAGGCCTGAGGAGGATGAGTCTGGGAACGCCCAGACCCCGACTCTCGACACAACACTAGGAGAGAGGGTGACCTGAGAGGCGTCCAGATGACAACCTGCCACTGCAGCGCGAGCGCCGCAGCAGGGCTGGTTTCCGCGCCCCTCGGCGCCGGGCGGGCGTGCAAGGCTGCGGGACCAGCGGGGCGGGCGGCTGGCTGTCCAATGAGGCGGCCCGGGCGGGAGGCTCTTCCTGTGTCATGGCGCCGCAGTGCCCGTCCGAGCATGTTGCAGGCCATGCTGTCTGCTAGGACTTCTAACTGGCTGCAGAGTGAATGGGAAAGACGCTGGGAGACCCTCAAGCCACGCAATGGTGACGTTGTGGGACAGAGTCTGGGTATGGGATGGAATCGAGGTGAGGTCGATGCTAGTGGTCAGAACCAGCGATAGCAGAACACTGCTTTACTGCTGAGCCCGTCTCAAGTCCACATTTTCCTCTGTCATTTCTTCCCTTTGCTGCGGTGTAGCCAGCTCTGAGTTGCCAGCACCCTGTGCCCCGAGACACTGCCAGCCGAGAATGCGGACTTCCACAGCCCCAGCTGCGGCTGCATCTCCGCGGATCTGGAGAGAGCTGTGGGGAAGCCTGCGTCAGGCGCGGGTTGGAGCGGAGGGTCGCTGTGCAGAACTAGATCCCTGGTCTTATTCCTCCCATCCGCTGACCTGTTGGTGCTAAAGTTTATAGATTCCTATGATGCAAAGTCTTATGCTTACATCTCGTTTTCTCAGACCTCGGCCTTTTTGCATTTACCGAATTCATGAATTTCCAATATGTCCCTACATTTCCAGGCTTATGATAGGTTTCTGTAAGGGCTGTGAGCAAGCAGAGAAAGTTAACATTGCCAGTGATGAGACTCATTGGTGGAGTACTTCCTAAGCACGCAGTGAACTCCTCCGTGTCATACATAGCGATGCAAAATCACCATCATTACTTGGGTGAGGCTTCTAGTTACTGTATGACCTGAGCTTATGGTATCAGGCCGTCGTGGAATGAATTCATAAACCAAAAGGAGAAAGTTAGGAGAGTTCCACTGGGAATAAGAATAGTAGCTGCTGGGTTTCCAGGAGAGATCCCAAATGGTGTCCCCGTGGTCTCTGGATCCAGAGCTGCTTATGCATAAGCAGAGTCTAGCAATGGCTGCCCACAGCGGATGGTTCTGTGTGTTTATGGTCAATAGGATGTCAGTTTCTCTAACCTAGGTCCTCCACACGAGGGTTTCCTGGACTTTTAGAGATAAACTGGTTCTTGTACATTTTAAGTTGCTGGAAACTGTGAAACTTAGTGAGAGTGGCTATAACTTCTGTAAGTAAAGAAAGGGGCTGCCTTCCATGTCAGTTGAGAAAAGTTCATTCTTTAGCCAAAATCCTAGTTCACTGTCTGTTCTTATTTTAATTAACAGTGTGGCTAATTACTCGGCACTATCTCCAGCAATCTTGCTGAGCTATTGCCGTTTTCATAAGCCAACTAAACAAACTGTTCTTTATCATTGAATTTCAGCATTGACAAGAGGCCTTCCATTAAGTTTAGTGCTGAGAAAAATTGAGGGGATGGTCATGTTTTAGCTCAGAAGGGAAAGTGTTCTTCCTAAGGACAACTTCCACAGGGGCTGCCTGTTAAACCTAACGCTGTGGTTAGATTATTATTAATGTGGCAATAAATAAGGTTGTGTGCTGGCTTGACATAAAAGTAGATCAAAAATCACAGTCTACAGAGAGGGGGGTTTGGTGACATAAATAGGCCTTCTCTTAACCACTGATGAGTTCACCTAACCATCTTCTAAACAAAATTGGAATTAGAAAACTGGCCTTATAGATTTAAATCAAGATAGACATCATCACGGAAGTAGTATAGGAAAAGGTTTCTCCAGGATACAAAACATTTCGCGGTGTATTTGATGTTTTTATTGTATAAGGACCAACCTCGGGAATTTTGCTCCAAGCTACATTGTCTCAAAAAAATTTTTTTTTAATTTTTGAGAACAGATCTTACTAAGTTGACTAGCCTGAGGTAAACTTTAGATGTTTCTCCTCCCGGTTAAGATGATAAGCATGTGCCAGTTTAAGAGCAGGGTTCCTTAATCGCCATGAATTACCAGAATTTCAGTGCTTGGGTGTCATAAATATCACTGAGGTATAACGGTAAGCACTTTTAATGTCAACCCCCTGGGAGCCGGAGTCAAGCATATTGCAACGCCAAGCCCAGCCTGGACAACTGAACCAAATCCTGTTTCAATATAAAATAAAAATTTGGGCGTACCCCTACACCAAACTCACTTACCTAACGTGCATGAGATCCAAAGTGAAATCTTTAGTACTGAAGCATGAAAGAAAAGTTATTTAGTGTAAATTTTAATTGGAGTTTTGATGTTCATTTTCCGTATTAGTAGTACATGGTGCATTACTTGCTTACGACGGTAGGTGTCAGTAGTGAGTCACTGCTCTGTCAGCATCAGGACACCAAAAATGAACAGCCAGTAACTTACGGGGCGCTGCGTTCCATCCAGTACTGGAGATATTCAGTATTTCATGATGACTTTGGGTCTGTATTACAGAAATTTCCCCAATTATAGATCAGGGTGGGTATACTGAGGAAGTTTAAAGGATCCAAAGCTTAGCGGCAGTGTTTGTTTGATCAACTATGTTCTGTGCATTTATTCTCTGCTACCTTGGGTTGAAGATGTTTCCCTTTTCAAACACAGGTAGCATCTGTAGATTCATTGGCTTAACTCTTCAAAAAGTTCTCTGTACAATATTATTTTTATAAGATTGTTTCCTCTTTTGACCACTATAATAATCATGATCTCCAGAGCAACTGAGTCAGAAGATCACTGTGAGTACTGTTTTGAAAAGAGAATCTTTCTCTGGATGTTTTCTTTTTTTTTTTTTTTTTCTTCGTTTTTTTTCTTCGTTTTCTCTATGATAAAGATGTGCCTCATTCTGGGTATACTGCTTGGCTTGCATCACCAGGAGCGGGACAACATAGAAATTTTCAGTGACCAGACACAGGGCTGAGCTGCTTGAATACAAGATAGCAAACATGCGAGG
>PVIR01038508.1:0-14501 GCA_004026965.1 Petromus typicus
GAGACCCTGTCTCAAAAAACCTAAAAGAACAAAACAAAACAAAACAAACTGAGACACTAACCACTACCATTTTTAATAAGCCGCCAACTGAGTGCTGCAAGAGAACTGGTGAGGAAGTGATGCAAAGACATCACAGGATCCAAGGCAGAGTCCTCCCCAGGAAAAATGCTATGCTTTTGAGGGTCACAACCCTACTTGCCTCTTCCTCACACCCAAAGGAAGAGGGTGCTCTGGTAGCACTCAGGGCACACTACTCTGAAATGTGACATTCTGTC
This sequence comes from Petromus typicus, assembly GCA_004026965.1. Lineage (NCBI taxonomy): Eukaryota > Metazoa > Chordata > Mammalia > Rodentia > Petromuridae > Petromus > Petromus typicus. Next base: position 276 of record PVIR01038508.1, read on the forward strand.
ATTTGAGGAACGAAGAGAAGCAGGAAGGGCACTTTTCCACCTTCCCCTCACCCTTTTTCCCCTGAAGCAAACATAAAATCTATTTGACCTTTCCATTCATTGAATGAAGGGAAATTAGTTTCTTTTCTTGCTTCCCTTTCCCTTTCCTTTCATTGAATGAAGGGAATATTAGTTTCTTTTCTTGCTTCACTTTGTTTTATTTTGCTGTTGCTTTTATTAGGTAAGAGACTTAGTTAATTTAAAATTCATAAGTGATAAAATTAATCAAATCAGCCAAAAGTTAGAGATGGTGTTTAATCATTGAATTAGACCACATATTGGGTCTAATGAATGAAGGGATGAAGCCACTCCCTTGAATGAAGGAATGAAGCCACTCGTTCTAAATGTTCACTGCCTACACCCAGAAAAACGGAGAATCCTTATCTCTGAAGGCACTGGAATCTATAAGATCTGAACAAACAGGCATGTGCTAAAATCCTTTCAGTTTATGAACACTGGGAATGTAGGAGAGCATAGCCCTTCCTATGGCTCAGCGACACAGGGAAGGTAGGTAATTGTGAAACTTAATTGGTGATAGCAAGAAGGAAGAACAACAATTTCTCTGCATCTACACACTGTACTATGGATCCCCTGCTGAAACTCATACACAAGCTCCAAAACATTCTTAAGGTATACACCCCACTGGAAGCATTAGGTATAAGAGTCCTCACCTACAGTCCCAATTACTCAAGAGGCTCAGGCAGGAGGATTGCCAAGTTTCAGGGCAGTCTGGACAACATTTGGAGATTCTACCTCATTCAAAAAAAAAAAAGTACCAGAAGAAGCAGTTGGAAAAAAATAAAATCCAAATAAATTGAAATTTATATTCCACAGAGTTCTGGCTTAAATCTTCAAACTATTCTAAGTCAGGATATTCATAAGTTAAAAGCACTTCAGACTATGGCATAATCTTTACCATAGTGAAAAATCAAGGTTCTCGGGCTGAGGATGTAGCTCAGTTGTTTCAGTGTCTCCCTGGCAAGCACAAAGTTCCCAGTTCAACCTCCAGTACCACACACCACAATGTCAGGCGTGGTGGCTCACATCTATAATCCCAGCACTCAGAAGACAGAGACAGGAGAACTGCGGGAAGTTCAAGGCTAGCCTGGGCTACACAGTGCATTCAGGGGCCAGCCTGAAGTACAAAGCAAGAGTGAGACCCACACCCAGCAGCAACTAGTACCACATACCACAGTGCCGGGCGTGGTGGCTCACGCCTGTAATCCCAGCACTCGGGAGGCAGAGGCAGGAGGATTGTGATGTGAGTTTGAGGCTGAGCTCAGGGCCAGCCTGAACCACAAAGCGAAACCCTGTCTCCAAAAAAAAAAAAACCTTAAGGTTTTCATTACAAAGACCAAGTTATAAAACTTCAATCTATCAATCTATGTCTTTTCCCACATGTCTTCTGGAAAAACCAGAGCAGGGGAAGGGAAATGAGGCTGTATGAAGAGTGTACAAATTTGCAAAGGAATACCAGAAAGTAACATAAAACATAACACATTAATTCCTTCCCTAAGATAACACTGCTAATGATCTGATCCATTCTTCTTTTATGATGTTACCTAAATGCTTCCCAACAATGAGACAGTTCAAATGCTCTTATCAGAAGATATCAACATTATACAAAACTAAGATTTTTTTTTTTTAATGCTTTCAATACTGTGTTGTTCCCAGCAAGGCAAAAACATTATATAGCACCCATTTCAAAGATTAATGAAAGAAGTATAGGTACTCTACAAGAAACTCAAGGTAGAAAATAATTCTTCAGTCTTGAATTATTCCTGAGTAATTTAGTATTCTACTCTTCTTGAGTAAAAATAAAACATCATAAACCTGAGGAAGATATAAGACTAATGTATAACAGGATAACTGCCAACATTAGACAACATGCAAGAATCCTAGTTTTTGTGTTTTGTTTTGTTGGTGCTAGAGACTGGACTTAGGGCTTTGCACGTGTTAAGCACCAATTCTGAATTATACCCCCAACAGAATCCTCGACATTTAAATATACTCTATAAATGAAGACAGTGAGGCCCACCATGCCTCTATGGTGTGTGAAACATCACAGGGCAAACATCAACGTGCACTCATACCACTGGAGACCCTCAGCTACACACAAGGGGTTAGTAACACATCAAAATAACTGTTTCCTACATCCCAAATATCCCCTCCTTTTCCTCACCTTTTCTCCAGTCTATCTGGAATGTTCTCCATCCCAATCACCACCTTCAGAAATCCTGATCCTTTAAGGATCATTTCAAAGGCACCTTCCTCCACTGTTCAGCTTTCCTGAATTATTCCAGCTAAAAAAAACATATTCTAAAGTCCTGTAGTGAACCTGCTCTGACATTATTTAAAATCTGTCATTTGTTCTGATTTTTTTTCTGCTCTACTAAACTACAAGCAACTCAATGGCAAGGACCATGTTGATCTTCCTCCCCCATAATCCTGCAGATATCAAGTGTTTATTATACCCTGTATGCAGGGGGAGGCATCAATAAATGCATACAAAGTTAAAATAATTATTTTAGTTAAGTCATAATTAATATTAATTATCACAAAATAAGATGTTTACTCTAAACAATAGTAACAATAGTAACAATAGTAAAAGAAAATATATAATTTATAGCACTAACCCTTGGTGGCCCAATTATCATGCCTGTCCACCTTGTAAGTGTCATATCTTCATCATCTTCAAGGCCCCAGCTAACCGTACCATCGCCTACTCCTTTTTGTCCTTCTTCAAGTTCTTCCAACAAGCGAAAATTACGAGGAACTTTCACTCCTATACAAAAGAATGTCAACGTAAATGTACAAAGCTCACAGTTTTAAGAATTACACAAATCTAAATTCAGCATTTTCCAAATTAATCTTTACAAATTATTTCCCCAAAACACAAAATTTCCTTTAAAAAGCTCTAGAACGCTGAGTCTAATAACCCTTTAAATGAAAATGTTACAGAAAGTACAATATCAAACATTAACAGTAATATAGAACATGTGTAAAATTCCCATTTAATTTTAAAATGACATCAATTACAAAGAAATCATCATAAAATGAACATTTTCCCTACCTTGAATACCAAGAACTCTGTATCAAATCAACAAGCATGACCAGAAATCTCATATAAATTCTCAACATTTTCAGTGAGAATTGTGTTTCATCTTAGAAAATGCACTGAAAGTTGATGTTTTCTAGAATACCAGAGTGGTTCTGCCCATGGTTCACACTCTTCCGCTTCCCATTTAGAATTTTTACTGTTAATCAACCGGGTCAGCACCACTATTCAACTGTCACATGGGAAGTCACTGTATTTGATTTGAGTACAAATCTTATATTCCAAGTTTCCTAGAACATTCCTTTCACTTTCTGGCCCAACTTAGCAAAATTTTTACCACCCATCTAACTTTCTCACATGTATATCACATGTTCCTACTGTTTAGACCTCATCACTCCTTAAGGTATTCCTAAAATCTTAACACAAAATCTCTCGGTCTAGAATTTCCCTTCCAGTTTTCATTCCTTCTCAATGAACCTGATTTTTCTCATAATCCTGACCTCTAATCCTTGGAATTCAATCATGTATCTTCCAATTTTCCATAATCTTTTCCAGGACAACTGAACAGCACTCTTTACTCTTTAGAGATGCATCTAACATGTCACATCCCCAAACATTATCACAAATTCAGTTAAAAATATGAACATGCCCTCAGGATCCCATCTCTGGTGCCCTTGTATTTACATTCTCATGCACATGTTCTCTCATACACACAAAGTTTCCAGGTACAAAGAATAAATGGGTATCTCCTTAAAAACAATTATACCACTTTGTGTATTTTCTCTATGAAACCAAAGCATTTCTTATACTTTCTATTTCATAGTAATCATTCTGGATACATAATAAAAATTACACATTGTACCTTTAAGACACTGGCCGCTTTGTGTACTGTTTTTTTGCAAGTATGATTGAAAATTAGAGGCTACAGAATTAGTGCTATAAATCACAGTAATGTGTTAAACATTTGTTTACTATACACTGATGTTTTAAGTAAGTTATCCCATTTAATCCTAAAAGCACTTGAAACAAGAAATCAAGTGACCATCTCAAGGTCATACAGTTTAGTGGCCAAGTCCAGTATAAAAGACCTGTTTCCAGACCACAGCTTTTTACCACTAAAGCTGTACAACCCTACAATACTGTACAGCAGTATGTGCAGGGTAAGCATACTGATGCTACGATCAAACTGCCACAATCCAGGTACTGAATCTGCAACCCACACCTGACCTCTAATTTTGACAACTTTTCCTCCATTATAAAAATCAGATAACTCAAACTAGAAGCTCATACCTCAAATAAATTATTGTGGAGCTTAAGGCAATCCACCTTAAACAAATGTTTACTAACATCCTAGGATCCACACTAAATAGAATGACACAAAACACAATAATAATTCCTTATAAATTCCTGTAGGGTGATCCCTGGAAGTTTAACTTAAACTAAATTTCTACTTAACACTGAGATAACTATTTTTCCTATTTTTTGGTAGCTGTAGAGTGATGAACTCTCTGAAGTAATCCTAAACAATCCACATTACCCTTGCCATTATGAAGTTATTTCACCAAGAAGAATTCTAATTGAGTTCAATTTTTTATAAGTAATTTGGTCAGGTAATCTTTATGAGCATCTAAAACTACAAAGAAAACAAAGTAAAATTAGTTTTCTTAAGTGTCCTCCTCTGTGTTACATCTAGTTACTGCTGTACTTTTCACCATCTCTCTATATAGAATTTCAGAAAAATGATTCTAAGATTAACAGACTCACTACTGGCAATGCTAAAATTTAAGGAGTACAGTTGCTATGATGATTTTGTTATTTTAGACTCAACTCAAAATACAGTGAGCTGTTTTCAATTCAGGACTAGAGCCCTCATCTTATTTCATCTAACTGTAAAGAGGAAAACAGCCACAATAAAATTGCACCATAAAATTTACAGTGAAGAGTCTACATTCTGGATCTCAAGTTGAGAAATAAAAAGTTTACAGGACCTGTTAGTCAACAAAGCAAACTGAAAATTGAATTCAGTCTTCTGAATACTATAATACCATTCATATTCTAATCTCCTACTTAGTACTTTACAGTGAACTTCCACTTTAAAGAGATTAAAACCAAAAACAGGACCAGGTATGGGGATGCATGCCTGAAATCCCTGTACTTTTTTAGGCTGCAGCACAAGGATCAAAGTCTGAGCCCAGTTCAGCAACTTCTTAGCTGAGCCCTTAGCAACTTCTGAGACCCTGACTCAAACTCTAAAATTAAAAGGGCTAAAAATATAGCTCAGTGCAAAGGTCCTGGGTTCAATATCACACACACACACACACACACACACACACACACAAACACACACATAAACAAAGATTTACAATCTAGTTTTATAGTGCTTAAACAATTAACAGAAACGTTTATAAAACTGTGATATTATCTAAATTTAAGTAATTGATTTTAAAAAGAAAAACAAGAAACACTTGCCTAGATACTAAGATTTCCTCATCAGCTAATACAATGAATTAAGATAATGCAGAATTCATACAGAAATCAACATACTAATACAGCCCCAAAGCAACCATGTATGAAAATGTTACTCTTTTTGGGGGGGGAGACAGAGTCCCGCTTTGTAGTTCAGGCTGGCCCTGAGCTCAGCCTCAAACTCACATCACAGCAATCCTTCTGCCTCTGCCTCCCTAGTGCTGGGATTACAGGCTTGAGCCACCATGCCCGGCACTATGGTATGTGGTACTGGCTGCTGCTGGGCGTGAGTCTCCACACCCAGTATAGTATGTGATTACCGGGGGATTGAACCCAGGCCCTTGCGCTTGCAAGACAGGTGCCAGAACCACTGATCTAAATCCACGGCCCTGAGAATGTTATTCTTAATATAAGTAGCATTAAATCAAATCCACCTTGTTATCAGAAAAATAAATCATTATTTTGCTTTAAAATAAGTTCCTCAAAAAAATTTTTAGAAAGAGTAAAGTTCTTCTTCACTGTTAATTTCCTATTAATATACTGTTGTAATATAAAATGGTTTTGGCTTTCAATAAATATACAATTAAGTATTTAGAGCTGAAAAGGCATATTTCTATAGTTAATTTACTCTGGAATGGTTCCAAAAATAAAATCATATGTTTGTCCTAGGGGAAGGAATGAGATTACCTAAGCACATGCAAAAATGTTAAATATTAACATTCGATGAATCTGGATGAAGGCACTGGTAATTCTTTGTAGTGTTTATTTACATTTTCCATATCCTAGCTTAATCTTTTCAAAATGAGAAAGGTTAATGATGTTAGAACATGTTATCAACATAGAGCAGTAAAATTAGCGGCCTCTCTCATAATATGGAAGAATCAATTTCATCCAGGCATGGTGGAGCAAACCTGTAATCCCAACATTTAGGGAAAATGGGGCAGAAGGATTCTGAGGGTTCAAAGGTAGACTGGAATACATGGTAAGACCCTGTTCAAAATGTCCAAAAATAAAATAAAAACTAAGATTCAATTCTAAGCAAATTACATGTATAAATGTGAAAACTAAACTAGACTTTACTAAAAGATATCTTATTACCTTAGGATGTATGAATGGATTTCTTACAACAAAAGACAGAGAAGCTTGACTAAAATATAAAATTGAAATTCAACAAAAGGCAAATGAAAACAAAGGCCAAAGACTGAAAGAAGCTATAAGACAAAATGCTAATATTCAAAGTACAGAAAGAATTCTTAAACCTTTTTTTAAAAAAAGACAAAATTAGAGAAAAAACGGGCATACATTTAGAAAAAAAGCAAAAAAAAAAAAAAAATCAATAAACATGTAAATATACGTCCACCTAACAGTAATCTTTGAAACATAAAGCCATAATGACTTATCTAACAATTCCTGGCTTGTGCAAAGATGTACTCAACAGAAGCGCAAAGCTGCTAGGAGAGAATAAACTGATAAACCAATTGGAAACATTTATGGTTATCCAAGTAGAGACCTACAAAAACAAAACAGGTAGTCCCAGAAAAGCAAGAAGAAAAATGTTAACTGAGCACTTTAAATAGGAAAAATTTAGAAATACCTTGTGCAATGTGGCATATAACAGTGTACTACTCTGTTGCAATTAAAATGAAGGAACAGACCTTCAAGTATCAACCAAGAATACAATTTTTAAAACCCATTATTTAATAAGTAGAGTTTATGTTTTGCAAGATAAAAAAGCCCTACAGCAGCAATGGTGAACCTCTTAAAGCTTTCAGTGATAGAAACAGTCTGTGACAGCACGCATTCTGTAGGTTTGCCACCACTACTGTACAGAGTGGTTGCACAACAATGCAGCTATGTGTGATACTTACTGAATTGTACAATTTAAAATGACTATAATGGGGGCTAGGGATATAGCTCAGTCGTTCCAGCACCTGCCTTGAAAGTGCAAGGGCCCGGGTTTGATCCCGGATAACCACATACATTGCTGGGCGTGGAGTCAGACAGAACAGCAATCAGCACCATGTACCACAATGCTGGGCACGGTGGCTCACGCCTGTAATCCCAGCACTCAGGAGGCAGAGGCAGGAGGATTGCTGTGAGCTCTGAGGCTGAGCTCAGAGCCAGACTGAACTACAAAAAGCAAGACTCTGTCTCAAAAAAAAAAAAAAAAAAATTACAATGGTAAATTTTATGTGTATTATGTAATTAAAAATAAAAAACCAAAAAAGCTATACATGAAGCTTTATATTTCTTATAGGTACATACATAGAAAATTAATGCTTGTGAAAAAAACTTTAAACATCAGAATAGTGATTACCTTTGGAAAAGAACTAGAACTCATAAGGAAAAAGAGGAGCCTTCAAATATGTCAGTGATGTTTCATTTCTTTAAAAGATCTGAGGCAAGAGTAATTTAGAATTTGAAAAACCCAGGTGAGTATATTCAACGTGTTCTTCTGATGTTTAAAATCTAGGTAGGTAGATATGAAATTAACCAGTGAATAAAAACATGCAACTATAAGATCTATGAGCTATTACACAGCCATCAACCTAAATATAATGTTGGTAGAACTATGTAAAATACATCCACACATTATTAGTGGCACTGGAAATCTTACTGAAAAGATATTTGACAAAAAGTATTTATGTACTTTAAAAGTCCACTTGTGAAATTAATCTTCAAGGACAAAACACAGGGTAAGATACCCTTCAAAGCTATTGTACACCATTTTACCATCTACTCTCTAGGTTTTCTTTACAAGAGATGAAGGCTACTCCTGTTTCCATTGAAGCTAGGATGGCTTTTCCACGTTTTGATCAAGAGAATATGACAAGATAACTGTCCTGAATCTCCTTTTAAGCAGCCTGATAAACTTCTGCTTTGATTTTGGAAGCCAACCATTATGTAAAAAATTCTGACCACTGTCATACCACTAGGATATAAAAATATCCTAACTGGCCAACTGGAGAAATCACAGCAGCCCTTGCCGATGATCTAGCCCTGTCAGTGACCCTAAGTGAAAACAGCAAAACCCCATTCAGTCAACTCCCTCATGAAAATAAATCATGCCCGGCATGATGGTGCATACCTGTAATCCCAGAATTTAGGAGGCAGAAGCAGGAGGACTACAAGTTCAAGACTAGCCTGAGCTATATAGTGAGTTCGAGGGCAGACTGAACTACAAAGCAGAACCTTGTCTCAAAAAAACAACAAAAACATTTTTTTAAAAAATAAGTCACAGGGGCCAGGGATTTAGCTCAGTGGTTCCAGCGCCTGGCTTGCAAGTGCAAGGGCCAGGTTCAATCCCCCAATAACCACATACAATACTGGGCATGGAGACTCATGCCCAGCAGCAATCAGTTACCACATACCACAGTGCAGGATGCAGTGGCTCACGCCTGTAATCCCAGCACTCGGGAGGCAGAGGCAGAAGGATATGATGTGAGTTTGAGGCTGAGCTCAGGGCCAGCCTGAACTACAGAGTGAGACCCTGTCTCAAAAAAACCTAAAAATCAATCAATCACAGGTTGAAGTCACTGTTACAGTGACTTGTTAAACAGTAGTAGACACTTGGAAAAGGGAATTATAGAAGGAATATGGAAAAGTAAACTGAACAAAAATGTTAGCAGTACAAAAACAAGGGGACAACTGTCCTATTTATTCAGATAAATTACATCATATTATCCAAACTTTGTCATTTTAAAGTACATGAATTATATTAACTGTGTATAAAAAGCAAACCTAATGGCAACATACACAGCCTATAATTGTCAAACACTTTCTTATATATATATCAGTACATACCCCAAAATAACCTACAAATTATGTCTTAAATTCACTGGGTCCTCATCACACATTACAGGTGCATGCCTGTAATCCCAGCACCCTGGGAAGCTGCGGCAGGAGGACTGAAAACTTCTACCCCAGCCTGAACAATACAGGGAGATCCTGTCTCAAAATAAAAAATACAAAAAGGTAGGGAAATAGCTCAGTGTGACTCTATCCTCAACACGTGGGGAAAATTTTCAAAATAAGCTCATTGGACCTGTGGAGAAGAATAAAACAGTAGTTACCAGGGTCAGGATGGGAGATGTGTCCAAGGCATACAAAAAAGCAGATATAAAGGATAACTGAATACCTAACATACATGAGGACTATAGTAAGTGTAATGTATTCAAAATCTTTATTAAAAGAGTAGATTACAGCTATTCTTGCTTCAGGAATAAACAGACAAAGTATGTGAGATGATGGATATATTCATTTATTTCACCACAATAATCATTTTACTATATAAAAGTACCTAGTAATGTATACACCTTAAATATATACAGTAAGTTTTATTTTAAAATATAAAAAATAAAAATAAATTCAGTGGGTCTTTTCCCCTAGATACTAGGATGTTTTAGAGCACTAAGAGAGGCAGTTCTCCCCAGAATAAATGACATCATTCTACATGATCACTACTCTTTCCTGTTCTGAACTACAGGCATTTGCTCCCTTTCAGACATCAACAGTGAATTCCTCACTGGGTAGGTTTGCCATCCCATCAGCTCAGAACTTTCAGTCAGTATAGGAACTAATCTGAATCACTAATCCCCATACCACTCTTTATTCTGAAAAAATTCCTTTTTCATAATCCCATAACCAGGACCATAACTTCAACTGGCTGATTCAAAAACATCAATTACAACCTGACAACTAGCAATATTAACATTAAAAAATGTCACAAATATTCAAGTATTGACATCAGGTAGTATGTTAAAAAATCTTTAAAATGAATTGCAGTCACCACTCAGACACTGTACATTTATACAAATGTTAGTTTAATGTTAAATTTTCATTTACACAATTCACAGAAAAAAATCAAACGCAATATTATTGCATTTAATAACAACTGCTCAGTATTCAACTAGGAAATGAGAATACATGTTAATACTTTTGTAGAACACACTATTTTAAATCTAGTACATATTCAGAGTGCATCTTAAAAGATTTTTAAATATTTTTCATAAAACATAAGCTAGTATCCAAAGTTTCACCACAGAGATGGTTCAACAAATACAAATCAATATCATTTATCACATAAATAGAAGCAAAGAAAAAAGTAGCATGATCATCTCAAAAAATGCAGGAAAAGCCTTTGACAAAATCCAACATCAATTCGTAATAAAACCCGGAACCTAATCTCAGTCTGATTAAAAACCCTTTTGACACCCTTACTACCAACATCCATTAAATGGCAAATAATTGAAAGTTGGCCTTCTAAAATCAGGAAGACAAGATGTTCATTATCACCATTCCTGTACAGTGTAGGACTCAAAATATCAATCAGAGCAATCAGCCAAGAGAAAGAAATAAACAGAAAAAGGAGTAAAAGGATCCTTATGTGCTGGCAACATGATCACAAAACTACACCAAAAGATTTCATGGCTTATATCTAGACATTCTCTGTCTCATGACTTAAAAAGTACAACTTTTCGGATATGGCTGGATCTGCTGTGCAATACTGGGATTAAGGGTATGAAAACTAAATTGGTCCAATGATTGGTTTAGCATAGTTCTGGGTGTGGATAATGGGAAGACCCACCCTAGGGGGAGGTAGCACTATCCAATAGGTTTAAAGCCTGAATGGGATAAAAGGGAAAGGGAGGTTCGTTGCTGCTGATGCTGATGCCTACTACCTACCCTGCTGGGTGGGGACTGTTTCCTTTCTGTGATGTCCATCTATCATGCTTCCTTGCCTTAGAGAGAAGTGACAATAATCTGAAACCTCTACAAATTATGTTTAAAATAAATCTTTCTTCCCTTAATTTGTGCAAATCAGCTATTTTGTGAGAAAGTAGCTAAGACAAGACTTCAAGAACTCATAAATTCAGCAAGGTAGCATAGTATAAAATCAACAGACAAAAATCAAAAGCACTTCTGTACATCAGCAATGAATACATCAAGAAAAGAAATTACCATTCACAATAGTTTCAAGAAAAATTACTTAGAACAAAGCTAACCAAGGAAGTGAGACTTCTATAGCAAAAACTGCAATATTCTGAAAAAGGAGACTGAAATGGACATCAGAAAATGGAGAGATAGCCCTTGTTCCTGGATAAACAAAATCTGGTATTTTATTTATGGTCCTACTACCAAAACTGATGCACAGATATAATACAATCCTAATCAAAATACCAACAGCATTCCTCACAGAATTAATAAAATGACCCCAAAATTTATACAGAACCAGAAGAGACCAGAGGGGTAAAAGTAATCCTGGGCAACAAGAACAAAGCAGATTTCAAAATACATTACAAAGCTACGATGCTAAAAAATAAAATAAAACTGTGTTACTGGCAAAAAAGACATGTAGATAAATTAAACAGAGTAAAGGATGTAGAAACAACCCCAGGCACATTCAGCTGCTGACCTTTGACCAACGAGCCAAAAATATGCTGGAAGAAGCATAGCCTCTTTAACAAATGAATGTAGGGAAAAATGTCTATCCACATGTAGAAGATTGAGTTTAGATCCATATCTCTATCATGTATTAAATTATAATAAAAATAGATCAAAGACCTAAACATTAAAAACAAAACAATCTGCTGAAAGATAAAATAGGTAAAATCCTTGAGGCCATAGACATACACAAGGACGTTCTGAGCAAAATCTGAACTGCACAAGAAATAAAATCAAGAATCAAGAAAATGGAATATATCATAATAAAAAGCATCTGGACAGCAAAAAAAAAAAAAAAACAATAGAGTGCAATAGAATCAGATAAAATTTTTGCAGCTATACATCAGAGGACTAATATCTGAACTCAAAATAACAGACCTTCCTAAAAAAGGTCCAATCAAAAACTTGGCAACTCAAATAGACACTTACAAAAGAAATGCAAATAGTCAATAAACACATGAAAAATGCTCAACATCTCTGGCCATTATAGTGCAAATTAAAACACTGAAATCCCACCTTTAGAAGAACAATTACCATCAAGATATCATGGGCCTGGGGATTTAGCTCTGTGGTTCTGGCTTCTGCCTTGCAAGCACAAGTACTAAGTTCAATCAGTAACCACATATGACAATACTGGGCGTGGTGACTCACATCCATCAACAATCAGTACCACACACAATGTCAGGTGCGGTGGCTCACGCCTATAATCCCTGTACTTGGGAGGCAGAGCCAGGAGGATTACTTTGAGTTTGAGGCTAGCCTGGGTTACACAGTGAGTTCAGGGATAGCCAGAACTGCAAAAGCGAGACCCTGTCTCAAAAAAAGAAAAAAGAGAGAGAAATCATGTAACAAATGCTGGCATGGCTGCTGGTTGAAAAGGAACCCTTTTGCATTGTTGGTGGAACTGTAAACTAGTACAACCAGTACAGAAATCAATAAGGAAGATATGTTAAAAAAAAAAAACCAGAAATTTCTAGCTATTTCCTTCTATATTTCTTCCCGAAAGAGTTAAAGGTATATTACAATGATACCTGTGTATTTATATAGCACCACAATTACTAATAGCTAAATTTTGGACGCAGTTTATAGCCCCATCAACTGATGAATGGATAAAGAAAATGTGGTATTTATATATAATGCAGTACTATATTCCATTATGACAGATAAATTTGACTCATTTATAGGAAAATGGATAAACCAAAATGTTAAGTGAAATCAGACCCAGATTAAATACTGCACAATTTCTCTTATATAAGAAACCTAAAGAATACAGAGCAAAATAAGATAGACAATAATAGCAACTAGGGAGGAAGATCCTTTGCAATGGGAAGAGAACCAAGAGACAGGAGGAAGGGGGCTAATGAGGAAAGGAGGAGAGGGAAGAGAAGGGGAAAAAATTAAGTTGTGTATATGTATCAACTCCTCACAATGAATGTGACCATTATGTGTTACAAACATGTACTAATGAAAATTAAAAGACAGCATCTACAGCATAGTGGACCACTACTTTAAGAAATAAATGCTACTTCGGCCGGGGATTTAGCTCAGTGGTTCCGGTGCCTGTCTTGCAAGTGCAAGGGTCCGGGGTGGATTCCCGGTAACCACATACCTGTAACTGGGAGTGGAGACTCACACCCAGCAGCAATCAGTACCACATACCACAGTGCCGGGCGTGGTGGCTCACGCCTGTAATCCCAGCACTGGGAGGCAGAGACAGGAGGATTGCTGTGATGTGAGTTTGAGGCTGATCTCAGGGCCAGCCTGAACCACAAAGCGAGACCCTGTCTCCAAAAAAAAAAAAAAAAAAAGAAAGAAATGCTACCAATTAAACTATAAAACCAATCTTAGAGTCGATGAAATACAGTATATAAAAATATTCCTGAAAAAATAAAATTCAAGGTTGGAATACTTGAAGCATTGCACTTGGAGTACAAGTGCAAAAACCTCTTACAGAGGGCTGAGGATTTGACTCATTGGTTCCAGCACCTGCCTTGCAAGCACAAGGTCCCGCATTCATCCCCCATAACGACATACAATGTGGGGCATGGAGACTCATGCCCACCAGCAATCAGAACCACATACCACGGTGCCAGGTGTGGTAGCTCACTCCTGTAATCCCAACATTTGGCAGGCAGAGGCAGAAGGATTTCAGTGAGTTCAAAACTGAGCTCAGGGCCAGGCTGAACTACAAAAGCAGACCCTATCTAAAAAAAAAAAAA
>PVIR01038509.1:0-14509 GCA_004026965.1 Petromus typicus
CATGATTGCAAATAAAAAAAGTGATGTAGCAGGATATTTAAAGGCAAAGTATATTAAAATTGTTTAAATCTAAAATGACCTTTAAAATTAATTTAACTTTACAGGTGAAAAGACTAATGGCAGGAGAGATTGAAGTAATTTTTGAGCCAGAAAGGAAATTTCAAATTTTTTGGCCGTCACTCAGGCTCCTGCTTGACCCTTTAGTGCACTCCAGTCCAAATCTAGTCTTTTATTCTCCCTTCTCAACAGTGCTTTGCTTACATGGATATTTGATATGACACACAAAGATAAAAATATATATTTCCCCAGCTACATATTACACTGGCACTTTGATTATGAGGTTCAGATTTATCCCTGAGTAGAAACAAAGCTGATACAATATTCAATTTGGAAATAATATGAATCACAAAGCCAATCCTTTTCTCCTCACAGGAGCCTGAAACCATCCTGTACTTATTAAATAAAAAGAAATTAAATGATCAAGTTTATGGAAGGAAACTGTCGCAAGACCAACGCAATACTCAGGAACAGCTGAAAATGCTTCTGCCTCCTGAAGGTGTAGCCAAATTAACAACTGCCACACAGAGCCCTGAGTTTCTGCAGGCCCTCTTTCTCATAGACAGAACAATTGGATTAGAGTTGATTTTTCTAAGGAAAAAAATGTGTGGACACTGTCATCCCTATTGAGCCACATACATGCGAACACATATGTATAGATAAAAAAAGTAAAACAGCAAAACATGTGTCGAATAAAACAATTTCCTCCCAAGAAACTACCAGAAATATATATATAAGATTATATTGAAAACATTAAGGGATAAATGAATGTTTACCTTGAGTAAAACTGAAATGAGTATTATTTCTCCAAATAAAAACATTTGAACAAATAGTAAAATACTTGTGTCACTGAACCAGAGTCTGAGCCTTCAAAATATACATTGTCCTTTTTCTTGAAAACAAGGTTGAGTGAGAATATCTTTAAGAAAATATCTCTAAATATATTAAGTACTTGACAACTTGGTCATAGTTCTACAATGAAATTGGTAAGACTATTTTTTGTTTCCAAAGAAACCTAATTATACTATGCCTAAAAATTATTTTCTCTTAACTTTGTAATGTTACCTTTGTTCTAAGATTCATATCTCAAAAAACTATTTGAATACAATTTTTTCTTACAAAAATGATATTTAAAACAAATTTTGTTGTTTCACATATGTATTATGGGACGTATTAACAAGAAATTTATATTAGAAATTCCTAGGATATTGTTTCTTCTGATGTTTGATACAATAAAGTGGATGAGGGTTTGAAAATTACAGATTTTATAGCTAAGAATATATAATGTAATAAGTTTTCAGTGTTTGTATATTTATTCTTATGTATATGTGTGTATGTATGTGTTTGTGTATGTGGTACTAGATATTTAAGACAGGGCCTTATAAGTTTACCAACATTGATCTATATCCCTGGAAATCTTTATTTTTATTTTGAGAGAAAGTCTTATTAAATTGTTCTGGCTGGCCTTGAACTTACAGTCTTCCTGCCTCAGCCTCCTCAAGTCCATGTGGAGAGAGCAGACCTCTGGGTCAGGGATCGCAGGATCGTGTGTCCCCTGACTTTGATATTCAGAGCCATACCAGCCGCCTCGTCTGATAATCTCCTCAGCCACTCACTTCACAAGGCCTGGCCTCTAACACCCAGTGCTTGACAGTCACACTCTACCGTCACAGACAACATGCTCTTCCCTCTCTGGGTGCCTGACACATACACATTCTTTCTTTGCTTCCAGATAGGAGCAGAGGGAAGCAAGCTAGTCACAGATATTAGCACCACCCCAAAAGTTAGCTCTTGTCTCGTTTTGGAAAACAAGAAAGTATTAACAGTGGTTTCATAACCCTTCACTAACTCTGCTCCTTTTCTTTAGAAAGGTGATGGTGAGAAAGAAAAGCATTCCTCACTCCATGTCTTCAATGCGAATTCTACAAAAGAAACCTTATCTGTAGGTGTACTTCTTAAAAAATGAAATCAGGTTTTCCCAACTTCTAAAAGTATACCAACTTATACCAAATACTACTGATCTTCTATAAAGTAAAATCTGTTGTATAATAACCTTATTGGCACAATAGTTACATGCTTTCATAGTGGTAAGCAGTTTATATCAACCAGTCCAAAATAAACTCTAAATAAAAGAGTGAAGATAATATTTTGGTGAGGTAATTTTCAATTCTTATAAGAGGCAGTTATACACTCACAAGGAATAAATTAAATTAAAATAAATATTATTTTTCCAGATGCCAAACTGTAAATAATTATAGTCAATTCAGCATATTTTGCCATGTCAAAAGTAAATATAATTATTTATAAATCATTTCAATATCTACTGTTCAGTGTCATGATGTCTTGGATATCTAAGTACTCAGTTTATTACAGAAGAATATTATTAATTTTAGGAGAACGTAGATGTATTTCTGCTTCTCTGGATTTGATGGATTAACTCAACTTTAAAACCCAACATATCCAGTGTCACCATCTAAACATATTTAACTTTTTCACATATCAAGACTGCTTCCCTCATCTCGGAAATACATTCTGGTCCCCAGAACTCTGAGCTTTGTCCCATGTTGTTCCATCTCTAATGTGATACTCGAAGTCACCGCAAGGCAGTAAAAGTTACATGTGAAGACAGGATATAACACTCACACCTAACAGGTGCTCCTGGTGGACAGTGGGGCCTTCTGAAATGTACTGGGAAGTAAAATAGTACTGGGCAAAAAAGATTTGATAGACAATGTATAAAAAGGGAGATGCACATGGAGAGAACGAAAAACGGTTCTTTGCAGAGAAGACAAAACGTAGGCTGCTACATTTAGGTTATCCGAGATCATTTTTTAATTACCAAGCTTGACATTTTCCAAGAAAAACAGAAGGAATTAAAGAAGCATTTAAATAGAGAAATAGATAAATGCAACTAGATTTTAGACAGAGAAGGCAATAGCAGCCGAGAGAAGAGATTGAAACAAGATTAAGATTTAGTTTAATCTTGAATGATCTGAAGAATGAATCTGGTCAGGTTAAATCTAAGGACTTGCGGTAACTAAATGACAAGGGATGGACCGAAGCGAATGACAGTGAGTACACAGACAGAAGACAGCCCAAAAGTCTAGCGAGACTGGGGATAACACACGACAAAGAAGTTCATGAATAGTAATAAATTCAGATGATTCTCAAACCACTGACTTGAAAACCAATATGGATGGTGCCACTGTTCAGGTAGTGATTTCACAACAGAAAATGATGAGTTAGGTAAGATGTCCATTGTGAACTAAGAATAAAACTGATAAGGTAGACATTTTCCAATGTGCTTATCCATTTCCATTCATCTAATTTTTTCTTCATCAAAAATGAAAATTATTATGAGGTAATTATAATAATAATGTTACAATACATGGTTATTATTATAAATCCATACTATAAGCAGAAACTAGTGACCATTTCATAATTACAAAGTTGCTGGTAAATTCCACTTCCCATTGACTGTGACCAATAGACACATATGATGAAAGCACAGAAGCATAATCTTTATGCATAGAACTTGTAGCCCTACAGCTGACATCATGAAAGCAGAAGTTTCACATGATCAAAAGGGCAGAATGAGGACGGAAGACCAGGAGCAAAATCCTGGGGACTACAATTTTGTGAGGATGAGGAAAAAAGCAAGACAGGAAAAAAACCATAATGTAACTCAACATAGAAGAAAACATTATCGAGGGAAACAAAACAATTTAAGTGGAAAGAGGGCACATACATGGTCAGGTGTAAACCTAGGAGTATGCCCTGTAGATTTAGTAGGAAGCAGGTCAGGAGAGGCTTGGAACAAAGTGTGGCAAAATTTTTAAACTGAAAACAGAAAGTAGTGTGTGGCAGCATGATTAGATCGGAAACGGAAGTTGGAAACACAAAATACTGTTCACAGTGGCATTGTGCCAAATGCAGAAGGAAGTGTAGTTAAGATTTATTCCTGTCATTGTTTCAGGATGTGTAAAAGTTGAACATGGACAAATATTTACCAAGGGATCATAAAGGAAAAAGAGACAACTGCTTGAATGAATGCCTGGTCTAAGGACCTGGGATTTTAACCATAAGCAAACTGAAAAGTTTGAACAGAAACAAGGATTTCTCTTCCCTGAAACAGGGGGAAGGTTATTTTCTGCCAAGACCCACACTTTCACCACTTGGGTTCCCTATATAGGATGCGGCCTAGTTTGAGCAAGGAGGTTTTTCAAAAATTCGTGGCATTTCTTTACAAAATTAATGTACAAATCATGACTAAAATTTGTAAAGCAGATTCACTCCATTTTGTTTATCACTGATTATGATCATTATATTTATTTTACTGTGGGTGTAGGTGTAGAAGGCATAATGTATTTAATTCTTTAATAAAAAGTGATTTGGGATATTTCACTTTGTCTTTGTTGTTTTTAAAACACAAGCAACTCTACCTAAAGGATAAATTGCCTCAGACAAGGACAGCATGAGAATTAGAAAGGTTTTATTCACTCCATGTTTTCTGCTGCCTCAGTTCTAGATTAGATTTATTTCCATTCCCATTACTGTCTCTCTTTTGACTCTGAACTGTATTTCTAATTCTCAGTTGTCTTAGTCTGCTTGAATGGCCACGGTATCGTACACTGGAGGCTTAAACAACAAGAATGTATTTCTTCCAGTTTTGAAGACTCAATATTTGTGTTAGTCACTTTCTCACCACTGGTTAAAAAATGCAGAGAGCCACAACAGAGGAGAGGTTATTTTCCTCATGATTTCAGTAGAATCACTATGGTTGACCATCTCCAAGGCAGAAATAGTGCGGCAGAAGAAAGCAGTGCCCTGCATAGCCAATCAGGGCTTTAGCCTCTGTTCCAGGGAAGGGGATAAGGTCAGTTAGAGACTTCTGAAGCATGCAGTAAATGTGAATAACATTTTTATGAAGAGGATGTATGGTACATCTCTCAACCACATGGCAGTACATATTTCTTAAGCACTTGTTACATAGCGAAGCATGTGATAATTTTACAGCCATCAGATGCAGATAAGCATATGGTGTTCTGCAATGTCAGCCACCTGGGTCTTGTCCTGTGTTGCTGTTTTTGTGTTTTGTTTTGTTTTGTTTTTCTTTGTCGATGCCCCTCTAATCTGCCCCTACAGTATCCCACATGATTTCTTTTTACCAAGTTCCACTCACTATCCATGTCACTTCACAGTACTGGACCTTTTGCTTCAAGCTCACATCTTCACACACAGCTTTCATGGGCCCTGGCAGAAACCGTGACTCTGTGGCACATTTTTTCCTGGCCTCCTAGGCTAGATTCATTGGCTGGAATCCTCAGTTTTATACCCTTGAGTCTCTAATCAGAAGAGTCTTAACTTTTTAAACCAGTATAAGTTTCTAATTTACAATGAATGGATGCACTGTGTACAGAGACACATACACATAAAGTGGTACATCAGCTTACAGACTTAATTTGTTCCAAATTTTTGATGAATACTTCTGTTTCTGAAGCAAACTATGCATGAACAGAAGCAATCTTTCTTACTTCCCCTTTAACACTCTTTCCTCTGGTCTACTGCATCTCCACATCCCCTTTTCATTTAGTCTATCAGCCTCTTTTCTATTTTCTATATTTTATTTCTTTCTGTATTTATACTTTGTTTTTCATATGAGAAAGTGTTATTTAACCTCCTGTGTCTGATCTGTTTCACTAAGCATTGTGCTGTCAAGACGCTCTCAGGATGACTTAAATATGACCTTTATGGCTGAGTAATACTCCATACTGCATTTTCTGTATCCATCCATCTGCTGATGGGCCTCTTTCCAAGATTTAGTTATTATAAGTTATGCTCCTATAAACATAGGTATATCCTCAAAATGTATAGACCAGTACATAAGCAAAGCAGCAAGTATCAGGATATAAATCAAAACATAAAAATCAGTAACATTCTAAAAAAAAAAAAAAATCAGTAACATTCTTAGATAGCAACATTAACCCACTGAGAAAGAAATCCAGAAAATAATTCCATTTATAATGGTATTTTTATCAGCTTCAAAAACTTATACTTATGAATTAAGCTCATCAAGCAAGGGAAGATTTTCCCTAACAAAAATTATAGTACTTTGCAAAAAGATAGTAAAGATGATATAAATATAGGAGTGACCTCCCTTGTACCTGGATAGGCATACTCAATATTATTAAATGGCCATAATGTCAAAAATATTCAACAAATTTGATGCAATCACAATCATAAGGCTAAGAGCATTCTTCACAGCACAGGGGGAAAAAAAACACACTCCTAAAGTTTGTATGGAACTTCCATGAAGTTCTCTTCCATGAAGAGCTAAAGAAATCCTGAGCAGTAAAGCAGTAGTAGGTTGATAATTTTTCTAATTCTAAATTTCAAATTATTATATTGCAAAGCTACATTGATTGAAAAAACAGCACAGTGCTAGCACAAAAAGCAGACACATTGAGCAGAATACCAGAACTAAGGATGAAGAAACAACCACAAGCATGCTCAGCTGTCTGATCTCAATCAGGGAACCAAAAATATGTTACAACAGACAGACTCCATTACAGACAGTATTGGTGAATCCAGTTATCCACATCTAAATACTAAACTACAGATGGTATATTGCACTATATGTATTCCCATACTATATGCAAATCATAATGGATCAAAGACCTAAACAGAAAAATAGAAACTCTGCTAAAAGACAAAATACATAAGTAAAAAATGTAAAGACACAGGGATAGACAAGGATTTTCTGAACAGAACCCCAATTGCACAATAAATAACACAAACAATTGAAAAAGTTGCACAAGTTCCACACCAGGAGGATATCTACTTTTGCAGTACTATCCTCAGCCCTCCAGGAGGATATTTACAAGTGAAAATTGTTCATAAGTCCAAAAAAATCAGTCTTATATACCTTTGACACAGGTAAACAAAATTAGAGCACAAAAAAATCATACATACACAAAAATACTGTAAATAAACTATTTTTACTTTTATAGTTATCGTAACATGATAAAGTAGACATCTGAGCTATTTCCTCCATTTGTTGGCATCTATGAATGTTTTAATATTGGCTTACTAACATCTGGAAAAGTTCACAATCCAAGAAAGTCAGAAACTTACAGCAAATCAAATTAAAAAGTGTCTGCATAGAAAGAAAAACTAACAAAAGAATGAAGAAATAGCCTACAGAATGTGAAAAATTGCCAGCTACTTCTCAGAGGACTAATACTCAGAATACATAAAGAACTCAAAAACTATGTCTCCAAAATAAGAGACCAAATCAAAGTATGCCTAATTGAAACATAGAAACACTTCAACACTTCATGGCCAATAGGGACATGAAAAAAATTTCATTACTGCTGACTACTATCAGGAACTAAAAAAAACAAATGCTGGGAGTGATAAGAAAAAGTCATCCTTCTGTATTATTATTGTAAATATCAACTAGTCCAATCTCTATAGGAATTAGTAGGAATATTCCTCAAAAATCTAAAAATAGAAATTCTATTTCAACTTGCTCTACCTCTTCCGGGTATATTCCCAGACAGCTTTCTGATTTCTGAGATGTTCTCAAGGCATCTTTCCTCATGTCCCTATAAAAGCACTTCGATTCTTTCTAATGCTACTGTTTTCATCAACTATGCTCTCCTTTGCCCCACTTTTGCAGGTGTTCCTGTCTGTTGAAACTGCAATGTTTTCAAATTATTCAGCTTTGCTGTTTGTTTTTGATTCACACTGTAAATCTGGCTACAAGACACCAGCAGTATCCAGGCCACAGCCCAAATGTGAGACTGCCTTGAAATGTTCTCTGCCAGATTAATTAGTCTGCTACCCTTAATTTCAGCCTCCTGCAAAGTCTCAGGACACAGACAAAATGCAGACAAGCTTTTTGCCAAAATATAACACATATGGCCTCTAGTGCATGTTCCAATTTAGACTTTGTTCCCAAGGAAAGTCTCCTGAGCTGTACTTTTCCTGTATTCATTCCCATCTGCATTCTGGTTTTCTGCATTCTGACCAGTGTAGCAGGGCCAGCACTGCTCCCAGCATTCTAGGGCTTCCCTGGCGTGCATCTGTAAAGCTTTCCAAGCTCCTCCTATGAGCCATTTCCAAAACTTCTGGACCACTTGGCCACATAGTCACAGCAATGACCTTACTCTCTGTATGAGTTTTAGGGGACAAAATACCTGACAACTTGTGGCTTAAGCATGAAAGGTTCATTTTAGCTTACACTTGACAGGACTGAGCTGATGTTTGGCTGCTTCCAAGGCAGACAGCACGATGAAGGGAAATCACACTTTCAGGGACATATCACAGCTAGCCAAGCCCCACCTGTGCATGGGAGATTTTGGTGGATATTTTAGAACTAGGTCACAATAATATCTGAAATCAAAATGCTAGGAAGATCAGGGTCTGAGGAACACTCTCTCTCTCTGATTTGCAGGAGTTACTTTTCTGTGTCTTCATTTGATAAAGTAGGTATAGGGGAGTCACAGAAACAAAAGTGGTAAAATCCTAGTTTATTTTGTAGGTAATCTACTATGATATTTATGTCTTGTGCCTTTTTCATTTACTGAACTTTCATTTTCTGGTGTCAGCATGTGTACTTGCAGGGAATCATCACAGCATATTAACCTTATCTCTCATACGCCTGCCCATGACTTTTTTTAATCATGATACATCTATTACATTGATTAGGCAACTTAGATTAGCAAAGCATGCACCTGTGTGTATCTGGTGGGTCACAGAGAGTGACTCTTTGTATTAGGCCCACTTCTTCACCAGTACGTCTCTGTCACTGTTCCCCTGCTCTGCTTCTCAGCCACCATGATTTGGGCAGCTTTGCTTTGCCATCGTGTTTCTGCTCTGGAGCTAGCCAGCCATGGACTGAATCTTCAGAGCCATGAATGAATTAGATCTCTCATCTTTTAAACTATGGCTCTCATTTATTCTATCTCAGCAATGGGAAAGCTAATGCAAACTTTACCTACATACCAGCCACTCAGACCTGATTAGTTTTGCTAAGTAAAGATATTCTTTCAAAACTCCTCATACTTCATTTCCTGGTTTCTCTGCCTAAAATCTTTCTTTGTTCTCTTTTAACTGGGGAATATCTTCCAGTTAGCTTTCATTTTTTTAGACATTTTCTATCGCAAGACAACCAGGAAAATGTCTTCAATCATCTTTCTGTAGCAATTCTAACATTCTTTTTCTTTGCTATAGTCTCTGTCAAAATTTGTTTCTATTTATTGAATATAATTTATTAAAGGTAAACATTGCTCATTCTCTCCTATATTCCTAGGTTTATTGTCATGTTTCATATACAGTAAATGCTCAATACATGTATCTTGAGTAAATTACTGAATGAAAAAATTTCTCCAATCTTGCCATCTCTAAAGTATAAATACCTTATAATTACTCATTATTTTATTTAGTAGCTCAATGATTTACTATCCCAACCAAAAGTTAGCATTTCTGATATTCCACGTATCATCTCATGTCTTTTCAGTACAGTATAGTGGCAAAATGTGTTCTGAAGTTAGAAAAGGCAAATTGATTCCTAGAATCTTTGATTTACTACCACAAATACTCATCTTAAGAGAATGAAAGTTTACCCCTTTGGTTTCAACGACCCCCCCCCGCGTTTACCCTCTTCACCACATGAAGACAGAAAAGCAGCCTCTTACAAAACTAGGGAGAGAGCTTTCATCAGACCTTGATATTCCCAGCATCTTCATTTCAGATACTATTGTGACTTAGATCTAAAATATCCCCCAGGTACAAGACTAGATATTGTAATCCTTCTGGCTTGTTCTATTACCCCTAAAATGAAGAGGATTGCAATGCTTCCCTTGTCACGTGTTATAAAAGATAAATATAGTGAATTGATTAAAATGTTAGCACTATTTTGATATGTAATATAAATTCTCAGTGAAGAATATTATTCTTTTTCTATTTCTTATTGGCAATGCTAAATGAACAACAATCACTATTCTGATAAAGCCCTTCCCCCAGAAAGTGCCAAATATCCCTTGTACTGGCACCATTTTGCTTGCATATATATCACTTGACTAAAAGGATTACACATTCCTCAGAGGTAGTGATTCTGTAGAAACAGTTCTTTGTGAAGAGCAAGTTCTCCTCTGTAATTACACAGTAACATGTTTGTTAAAAGGCCATTCAAATGAAGAAAAACATTCCTCTGATGTATATGGTAAAGGTGAAGAACCAGGGTTGAATCTTCTTCACAAGATAAACAGCAACAAGTACAATAAATAATATGACTATCGTTTATTTGAAAGTTTGTTATTCATGAGACACGGTGCTGTATATGGGTTTTATTATATTATTGTCACTTTGCAATAATTACTTGAAGTATCACTGTGGAAACTGAGGCTTAGAAACCATATATAAGCTGTTTAAATTTACTTCCTCCTCCAATGATATGGCACTGATTCTCATTTTTAAAACAGTATCTACACTCCTAGAACTTATATTTTACTTTGTGACACCTTTCCCTATCTCAATTCCAGCTGCATATTTCTTTCTCTCTCTGAATTCTAAAGCAGTATGTAACACATCACATCTTTTGATTCTTGAAAGTACATTTGGAATATCTATAGTTTTGAGATATTTTGTCTTGAGGAACTTAGTAGTTCTAAAGAAGGGATATTCTCTGATAAAGAGGAAAATTGTGGTAGAAAATGAGCAGAAAGAAATAAGCAAGAGTAACATTATACTACTTTATATAGAGAGAGTCAAACATGCCTTGAAATTATCTATGCAACCTCATATAATGTTCCAAAAGGTACAAATAAAACAAAACAATTTCAGAGGCAAGTCTCATTCATTTGGCCCATATTGACTTAGCTTAAGATGTTTGTAGTCTCTGTTGGTGATCATTATAAACTTAGATTTAATTTTCTGCATTCTCTATTTTTGTCATGTAATGTATATGTATACCTAGTGAATAGTAATTAGATGAAGAAATCCTATGTCTGTATTTAATTTTATTTGGTTCAGTGATATAAACAACACAATCCTTCTGGTTCAGCCTGCACTGTACTGTCTGATAAAATGATGTGGCCTTGGAGATCAGTAACTAAAATCAGTGGATTTCTCAAGACTTGAATGGAGGCTCCAGAGTCAAGAGGAGTACCTTTCCGACATACTTAGTGAACCAACATACTTTGCTAGGGTCTATGCAGTGAACAGAGTGATTTGCAATGGTATCATAGTGTTGTGTGACCTATAGCATGTAAGAAAATTAAAGAGATTTGAGTCACTAATGTATGCATGATGAGAAAAATCGAATCCTTAGATACCTTTAGGTGAGCATTGATCTGGGAGAGGAAAAGGTCATGACTACTGCATAGAGGTGTCTTAGTAACAAATCAAATACACTTACTCTTTCAGAATAATATTTCTCACTCTTAGTCCCCATCGTAGTATATTATGCCCACAGGACCAAGTGACAGAAATTTTTCTTTAATGCCTATACTGATTTTATTTAAATGACTCATACCCCTCCTAGGCTTGAACTGAGTTCATAACATTCTCACAATTGTCATCAGAAGGTGAATATCTGGATTCTATCACTCATAATTGTGCCCCCCAAATATGAAAGTCACATTCTTCTAGACTCCTGTGTACTAAATCCCACTTACATTTCTAGTCACAGGCTCTGAGGTCCTGAGAGGTCTTTCTCATCGTTTAAAAGACCTATCATATGTGTGAAATCCAAGTAAAGACTGCTGTATCTAATGCATTTGGTAATTTGGGCTCCGCAAAAACTAACATCTGATAGATTTAAAGAGTTTCTATGATATTCCATTTATTCTATCTGATGAATCTGTATTATAAACGTGAGAACTGAGGGCAAAATAGAGAACAGAGATATAAATTTTCATAGATTTAAATGTTAGCTTAAGTAGCCATGGATTATTTCATTTAAATGATAACACTAGGGAAAAATGCTTCAAGGAAAGAAAAAATGTACCTTGGAATATTATGGGTTAGAAACTTCCAGAGGGAAAGAAAAGTAAAATGCAAGGAGCATATTGGAAAGGTGCCACAGAGAGCAAAGAGGATAATACTGTAAGAAACTGTGAAAGTCAGGCAGACATTAGAAAGTAGTGTTTAGCAGCATTGTCCAGTAAAGGGAGTACAGAAACCACCTAGATGGGTTTCATTTTTTCCAGCAACCGTATTATGATGTAAAACAAAAGAGGGAGTGTGTTAAATGAACTGTAATAAGACACGCAACTGCAACTTATCCTGATAATGTGAAAACTATCTTGATCTGTATTCAAGAAAACAATTGCAAGGATATCTCACATTACTTTTGCTAAGCCTTTGGAATCTGGTACATATGTTACTCTTAATAGCACATTTATGTCTGCGGGGACAGGGGCCAGAGGTGATGTGGCTACATTGTTGTTCAGAGCAGACCAAAGCAGAAGCAAAAGCTATTTTAAGATTTTGGACTTTGAGATTAAAAAGGTACTGGAGGAATTTTAGAATGAAGCCTACATGACTTGACTCTCCTGTATCAGGAGCACTCTGCTGTGTTGAGAAAACTTAAAGGCAGGAAGAGTTCATTTAAAGAAATGTAACACCTCATGTGAGAAGATGATAGTAACGGAGGTGTCTGCTTGGCAAGCTGTGATGACGGGTGATGTCTTCCATATTTAGGAAACAGAGTTGACCCAATTTGTTGGCAGATTATTTGTCAAATGTGAGAGAAAGGCCAGAAAACAAAATATTGGGCCATTTCTATTTGTGAAAAATTCTCTTCTCTTTCTGAGATTTGAATTTTTTTTCTACTTAAAAATTAAGGAAATTCTAGTCAATAAATGAGTAGATTCACAAAGCTCTTCCCCATTTTCACCACGAAGTTAATTTGAGCAAATATAATTTTAAATGATATTTTATCTCATTGCTTCCTTATACTGAGTCATAATATTAAGACAGCCTTTGTTCTTTTCTAGACAAGGTATTGTTTTGGAGTCCAGGCTAGTCCTGAACTCAGCAATCTTCTTGTCTGCCTCCCAAGGGCTGGGATTATAGGCGTGAGTCACCACACCCGGCATTGTCGTATGTGGTTACCAGGGATGGAACCTAGGCCCTTGCACTTGCAAGGTAGGCACCGGAACTACTGAGCTAAACCCCAGACTAAGATATCCTTTATTCTTAAAATATTACAAAAGAAGGAGGTTACAATACAGTAGAGTGTCAGTGACAGACATGAGGGGAGGGATAATGTAGTCCTTCAAAGGCAGGGAGGGCTGGGGACCTAGTTCAGTGGCACCGTGTCCTGCACGGCAAGTGCAAGGTCCTGAGTTTTATACCCAGTGCACAAAAACATCTTTACACCAATGAATACACTGAGTAGCATTATCTACAAAGATGATTTCATTATGGAAAAATTTTAAAATACTGTGAAACTCATCAAAGAGGAAAGTGGTTATGAAGGAATGTGCACACCAAATGAGGAGAAACTTCAGCATCTTCCTCCCAAAACAGAAGGACAATGGGTGAAGAAAAAGCCAAGAAGAATGTTTGGGGAAGAAAATGATCTTATGGTTTTTACTGAATGATATTCATTGTGTGCTATTAAAGGCCACAGGTTCGCAAAGTAGCTAAGGGACTTGAAACAATTAAAAGTTTTCAAAACAGCCTCAGAGGAAAACATACTGATACAGAGGGACCATTGAGCCATTTTTAAAAT
Source organism: Petromus typicus (assembly GCA_004026965.1). Taxonomy (NCBI): domain Eukaryota; kingdom Metazoa; phylum Chordata; class Mammalia; order Rodentia; family Petromuridae; genus Petromus; species Petromus typicus. The sequence continues at coordinate 13,802 of PVIR01038509.1, forward strand.
GCCCATAGGAAGCCAAACTGCACACAGGCCTTGCCACAGCGGAGTCTTTCTGTTCAAGTTTTGTAAGCATCACCACGCAGCTGTGACTGGTTAGTATTTTATAACTAAGTTAAATTACTGAAAATAATTGCCAAGTTGAATACCTTCAAAAAGAGAATTCAGAGTTCAGGTCTTCAAGATAATTGGGTTATTTTTCCCGTGTGTCATGTGTTGGTTTACAGGTGGACAGGGGAAAGATAGCAGCTGCTAACATGGAATATTAAAACTATTTAATGATAATTTTACTGAGAGGTTAGAAAATGGACGTGCATTTTTTTAATTGAAATCTTTATTGGTACATTACATATATACATCATGATTGCATTCAACAATGAGAATTTGTACCAGTATATGACACAACTTAATTCTCATTTTTCCCCATAACCCTGCCCGCCCTCCCACCCCCACCCCCATATACATAAACTTTGTTTCCATTCTTTTTGTTATAATCTCATTATTTTCCCCCCTTAACTCCATTACACTTTGAGTGTTTTCTATTTCACAATATATAACATACATTCTAGAACTCATTTATAGCTTTGTTTTCTCATACCAGAGAAAAGATACGATATTTACACATCTGTGACCTATTTATTTCACTTATAAGGATGTCCTCAAGGTACGTCCATTTAAGTATAAATGATTCAAACGTATCATTTTTTATGGCAG
>PVIR01038510.1:0-14502 GCA_004026965.1 Petromus typicus
CAGGATATTACAACTCCATAAATTATATTGCAAGGCTGAATGGTTGGTCTATATTGGAGAGTTCTGGTCTTCTAAGGAGTAGAAGTTCAGGGACAAGTCCTTCCCCAAGTATCAGTGTGGAGGAGCCCCAGGTGCATTTCTCAGTGGTCAGGCCTCCCTTCCTCCTCCCAGGGGTTAGAGGGACACTTGGATTCTCACCCCGACATCCTGAGTGGTGGGTTGGAGTGTAGTGCGCATGCCCAGCAGCTCTCACCCTCTAACTGTCTTGTCTTCCAGGATTCACCCGTCTCCCCCTCACTGTCCCCTCCCACTTGAGCCTCCAAGACCTTCTGTTCCAGGGCAGGAGGTGCCTTCTGTGCTTCTGTCTTTTCAGTATCTGGGTGAAAATTTACTTCTATGCGGACCCATGCTCAGTAAGGACACCTCAAAGATGAAGCTGATTATGGGTGAATTGGGGGGCAGGGTGAGATGGTGGAGGGGCCATGGCTATCAGAGTATAGGAGAACATGGTCCATGATTACTTGTAAAACATAGTGATCACTGTCTGAGGACATCACCTTGGCTCTGGCTTCAGGTACATGTGCATGTGCCAGGTCAGGTGTGCAAATTATTTCCTTCTACTTACTATACACCTGCTTCACAGAAAACTGTAAGAAGGATGAGTACAGCACAAATCCCTACAGAGATAAATATAAACACTGTAACATTTCAGTATTTTACCTTCAGTCTGTGTTTTCTACAACTATATACAGCAAAGTCTACACATAGATGGGTTTCAGGGAGAGATCCAAGCAGACCGAAGGGGTGAAGAAGACAGAAAGTCAGTGTGAAAACTGTAGCAGCATATTTCACAAAGCTGGAATGTATATAAATTCCCTGGTGCAAATTCTGACCCTAGTGTTGCCAACTCACTCGGACTGGAAATACCCATGAGGCCCCTGCTCACTCCTCTGAGTCCAGCCAAGCTGCCGCTTTCCCCCACCCCTCAGTGCAGGGCTCCATATGAGGCTGGGTAGAGACTGGGAACCAGGTCTTCCATGGTGGCCCAGCAGAGAGAGCTGTGGACTATCATGGTCCCTGGAGATGAACAGAAAGGAAGTCATTTCCTGGACACAAACATATATTTCTGCAAGAGACGATTCCTCTTCATGGTACTAAATTAGTTTCTTTCTTCTTGGAGAATGGTGATGACAATTGACATTTGACAGCACCTGTATCTAAATCTGTATCTCTGAGCTGCATCTTCTCAGGCCACTGCTTCTCATAAATATCACATTAGTCAAAAGAAGAAAGTTATTAAATTATATTTATACAGTTTATTTTAACAGAATAACTCCTTCCAACTTCAATATATCATAAGTCATCTGTAGGTCATGCACATCAGGGTCTCCTCAGGTCATAGAGTCAAGACAATCAGCGCACCCCAGAGGCAGACAGGATGCTCTCACTCCCCAGCTCCTCTCTCCTCACCTTCCCTGGGCCTCAGCTTCTGTCTGTGTGGACCTAAATTCCTCTGCTTTTCCTGAGCACCCCTGTGGGAAGGTCTGTGTCTCGCTCACACTGATGTCCCCTCACCATGTGTCTTGCATAGTAACACACAGCTGTGTCCAAAGTTTTCAGGCTGCTCATTGGCAGATACAGCGTGTTCTTGCCATTTTCCCTGAAGGTGGTGAAGTAGCCTTTCACAGACTCTGTGGAGAAGGTAACACCACGATTAGAACTAACAGTGGATACTGGTCCAGCCCCTTCCCTGGAGTCTGGCAGATCCAGCTGATGGCGGCATTACTGAAGGTGAATGAGACACTGTGCAGGAGAGGGTCAGGGACCCCGCGGGCTGCATCAAGCTTTGCCTGGTCTCCATGAGCTGCACCTCACACTGGACACCTACAAAGATAGAGATGTCTTGCTCCAGACCCTGACACTGTTCATCTCACTCGTGTCCATTCACACACTCTCATGATCTATGAATAGTCTTTTGAAAATGCTGGAGAGATAACCCAGCTCATATTGAGCTGTCTGTGCATATTTTTTCTTCTTTTTTTTTTCTTTTTTTTTTTTTTTGAGACAGGGTCTCGCTTTGTAGTTCAGGCTGGCCCTGAGCTCAGCCTCAAACTCACATCACAGCAATCCTCCTGCCTCTGCCTCCCGAGTGCTGGGATTACAGGCGTGAGCCACCACGCCCGGCACTGTGGTATGTGGTACTGATTGCTGCTGGGCGTGAGTCTCCAAGCCCAGTATTGGATGTAGTTACTGCGGAGTCAAACCCAGGTGCTTGCACTTGCAAGACAGGTGCTGGAACCACTGAGCTAAATCCCAGGCCCTGAGACAAGCTACTTGATACCAAAAGTAAAAGGGAAAAGGAGGTATTTAGGTCATAGTTTCTAGAAATTTCATTCCGTTGTAGGCTGTGACCAAGGTAGAGTTGCACAAAACAAAGGAACATCACACACTACAAACAACATCCCTCTACCCTTTTTAGTTTATCCAAATTAACAGGATTATGTTGATGCCAAACCAGTTAGTGGATTGATTTATACTCACACACTCTTAATCCCAGCATCACACTCTGGACTCAGCCACCTCTGAGAATTCCCATGATACATGGCACTTTGGGAGGAAGTCTGAACACAAGCTGTAACAAGAAGGAACAAGGATTTTTCCATGTTCTTGTATAAGAGCCTTAAAAATCTCTGAGAATATCTTGAATATTAAGATACAACTGGCATTTAAACCAATGTGCAATATGAATTTCTCTGGAACCTACCTTGGGGAGTATTTGCATGTAAGACACACTCTTGTTCATGATGCTCTGTGGGAGACAGAAGCCTGGCACGTTTTGGGATCCGCCTGTGGGTGGAGGAGGCTGATTAAACCCTCAGAGAGCCTGGGTGGGGGGCTTGGGCTCCATTGCTCCAGGCCCAGGAACCCCCACTCCAGGAGAGGATGGGTATTGCGAGAGCTGGTCAGGTAGCCAGCTGTGTTTACAGGTGAAGGTTGGCTTTAGGAAAATTAAATCCAGCATATAGACCCCAGGGATGATGGGTCTATAAGCTATATATAGCACATGTTCCACAGTGCCTGTGAGTAACACACAACACAACTTCACACTGTGTGTACATACACATCAACTTCAGACACTGGCTGAAATAATTTTTCATTCTCTATTTTCCCCTTCTAAAACTGGCATTCACCCCTCCAGTGTGAAGAGGCATAAACAGGGGCTGCAAGAGGAGCTCCACATGTGACCTGCACAGCAGGGAGATTCAGGCATCCAGTGTCATCACCACTGAGATTTGTATTATTTGTCTACCTCAGAGACAGGAAAGGGCCATGTGAACCCTCACCTGGGATCCCATAGGACACCTGCTCTGAGGTGCTGGTGTGTCACACCTGTGATGAGGACAGGTCCCTGCTGTTCACCCCAGTGTCCTCTCAATTCATTGACTTCTACCCATGTTCTCTGAAATTCCTTTGTATTCACATCATGTAATGAACACAGACGTGAATTGAGCAGGTAGTACTCAGTTCACATTACTGTTTTTCTTTGAGATCTTTAATTTTCTTTAATTCACATTTGCAGAACATCATGATTATACCCAGCATGGGTAATTAGCAAATCTACATAACACATTTTATTTTCCCTCCCTTCTTTTCTCCACTGTCCAAACCAGATAAAATCAGTTGGCCTGAATTCAGGTCACAGTGTTTGAGAGAAATAGAGGAATAGCCTGCACGTGGACCCTGTGGTGGATTCAGACAAGTGGGCGGAGCTGTGCTGAGTCTAAGGAGGAGAGCAGCTGAGCCCTGACTCCAGTACCAGGGCTTCTATTACTTTCCAACTGGTCCCTGTTCTCACTGGGACACCTGACACCTCTACCTCCCTGACCTGAGGTCACAGTAGACTTAGACCTGCATCCAGAATTCTGATGCTGCTCTGAATCTATGATATTGAGGTATTTATAGGAAGACTAAAATGTTAGTCCACAGAGAGAAGAGTAAACATCAGGCTCTGAATATGATCATGTGCCTGGGAGGGACTTACAGGCTCTGCTCGATCCTGGGAAGCTCAGGGAGGATTTGATCATTACGGTTTGGAAAGTGCATTTTTCATCTGCGGGTTTATCACTGAAAACTGCTACCTGTGTTCTACGTCATGGTGCAGTGTTTGTGAGAAGAGTCAGGGAATTAACAAACACTGGCACATGAAGAAGGGGAAAATATGAATGAAATGTCTGGGAGGACAGGGATTAGGGAGGTGATGATCAGGTGCAGTGCTGGTGCTGGTTTTAAGTTTAGGACGTGGGGACAGTCCAGCTTATGGATCTTCCTCTCCACTGGGAGCTGAGACCATAAACTAAGGGCAGAAGTGAGTTTTGTGATACACACTTGAGATGAAATGAGGCTCCTCATTAGCTACTTCAGGAAAGAGAAGGGACAGTGACACAGAGCAGCAGCAGTGTCGCTAGTTAATCTCAGGTCAAGGGTGGGTGGTCAGATGAACACACAGAGTCTGCTGTCCTCGGGTTTCCAGCCTTAGTTTTCTCTGCAAAATAGTTTAGAACATGAGCACAGAAAAATGGCTTCACACTTGCTGTGTTTTCTTGGTGGTGCAGGTAAAGATTAGATGCAGGGAATGCCTAACGAAAAAGTGTGTTAATTGCTAACCCAGGAGCATACCATGTAAGGGTCATAAACAATACAATCACTTCAATCTAGCAGTTGCTCAGAAGCATGTGCAGCTGCTGTAAGGGACTGGCAGGGTTTCTCTAACACTGTGCTAGTGACCTCTGTGGACCTGAGGCCATCAGAGGGAAGAAGATGCATTTCCAAGGGAAGAGAACAGAAAAATGAGCCTGAGTCCTCAGACACCTGGAGCAGTGCCTGGCAGGGGTGGAGGCAGAGGCTGCACAGGGCAGTCCTGTCCTGTCCTCCGTCTCTTCTGCTGGCTGTGGCTTCCCCAAGTTTTCCTCTCAGGCCGACCTGGTCCTGCGACTCCTTCAACTCTAACCCGCTCTCACTGCACTGCTGTGCATGACACTGGGAGACGTGAGGTCTCTGTGATCTCCTGTCCCTGTGACCATCACAAAGAAACTCTGGGGTTTAGTTCATTTTCCCTGAGATTTGATCCTTTCTGGGAGAAATTGGGGGAAACAATGGAAGCAAAGCTTTTGTCCATAGGGAGAGCAAGGAGCTTGAGGGGAGGGGACCTGGGAAAATGGGGCCAGCATTGACATGCATAGGTGCAAATTTCCTATGAGGAGTGATGTCTGAATTTATGCCTTAAATGTATCAATCAATGAACTAATGAAAAATTAATACATGGGCCAGGGATTCCGTCCAGTGGTTCCAGAGCATGACTTGCAAACCCAAGTTTGATCCCTGATAACCACGTACAACAATGCCAGCCATGGAGACTCACATCCACCAGCCTTCAGTACCACATACCACCGTGCTGGGCATGGTGGCTCACGCCTGTAATCTCAGCACTCGGGGGACAGAGGCAACAGCATTGCTGTGAGGAATACTATGAACTACAAAGAAAGTCCCAGGCTCATCAAACAAAACAAAGAAGCAAATAAAACAAAGAAATAAAAAAAACCCTTAATATAATGGTGTAGAAAACTGAATTCTGAATAATGGTTTCATTGAAAATTTATTGTGGAATCATAAAATAAATGGGAATAAAACCTGATTCAAGAAATCATAATATGGTAGGGTCAGGCACATGAAACACTCATGTAATCTCTGAGTCTGCTCTACTGATGGAGACAAGGTTCGGTGGGAGAGAAAACTCCACTCTCTCCATTCTGAAGTTGGTTCTCTAAATTGGTGTGTACCGTGCGCCCCCTGCTGGACATGATTTTCGCTGCAGGCCAGTTTATGTCAGGGCTCACACTTAGATCAAATCACTGTGTCTCTTGCACAGTAATACACGGCTGTGTCCTCCGCGGTGACAGAGCTCAGCTTCAGAGAGAACTGGTTCTTGCCTGTGTCCCTGGCGATGGAGATGCGGCCCTGGAGTGACGGACTGTAGCTAGTGGTACCATCATAACTTACTCTCCCCATCCACTCCAGGCTCTTTCCTGAAGGCTGACGGATCCAGTTCCAATAAGAATATTTAGTTGTAATGGAGTATCCAGTGACCGTGCAGGTGAGGGACAGGCTCTCTGATGGCTTCACCAGGACAGGGCCTGACTCCTGTAGCTGTACTTCAGACAACACACCTGAGGACAAGGAAAAACCCTCCTGTCAGTCACCTGCTTTCATGACCTTCCCAGGGACACTTGTCTCACTCTGAGGACACTCACCATGAGGAACTGTCACCAGAAACAGGAGAAGACCCAGCAGCCTCATCTTCTGCAAACACACTGCTGCCTTCCCAAGAGACTGAGCCCTGTCTGAGGAGGGAGCTGTGAGTGCTGATACCTAAGAGGGGATTTGAATCTAGAGTTGTAGAATAAATTTGCATGAGGAAAACTCACTTCCTATATGAAGGGGAGACTGAGGTCAGGCACGTCTGATCCTTTTAGGCTACTGAGTGAATCTCTTCACCCAAATTCAATTTGATTCAAATCTCGGATGAGAGTGAAATTTGTTTCAGAGAAATGATAAAAGCAGGACAAGGATGACCTGTCTTCCTGATACATGTCAGCTTCTCTCATTCCTTCTCCTTCCTTTTGCCTCAGCTTGACTATCCCCTTCCACTGGGAACCTTCGCTGCATCTCTAGGACTAACATGGGCACAATTCACATCCTCTACCAGGTCTCTCTCTTCTGGTGTCATTCATGGGGCTTGACACCTTCCTTCTCTATCATTAATGCTGTCCTAAGTTCATCCACCTCCTGCTCTAAGACTCCTGTGATGAGAATCCACCTGATCCACATCCAGCAGAAACTGGAAAGAAGTGCGTGTGTTCCGGGCTTATCTCCCCGTGATGTTTCTAATCACTCGGGCAGGGAAGGAGAACGTGTACGTTAAGTGTTTCATCCCCACATCAGAGACACACATATTGGAGGATTTAGATTCCTTCCACCTGTGCTTTGCATGCAGGGTTACAGTGCTGGACATGGGTCTTAAGTCCCAGGGCCCAGACCTCCCCTGCAGGATCTGATTGTCATCAGTCACCACATCACAGTTCATTCCAAAGACAGAGCTGTGTACAGTGGAAAGAATCGCACGAGGACCACTGGGGAATGGTGATCCCATCATATTTCAAATAATAGTTCAATTTTTGCATTTACTATGAGACGTTATCTATGAGGAGAATCCCAGGGTGGATCTACACATCGTTAGCACATGTCACACAGGAAAACAACAGTTAGAAATTCTGAACAGCAGGCAACTCAAAGACAAAATCATTGACTGATGGACTCCAGGAACAATCACAGCTCCAATCCGCATGGCTCCATCTCAGGCCCCGGTCTTCCACACTCAGTTCCTCCTCCTCTGTCCCTCTGTCCTGCTCACTAGGGCCCACTGCCCTGTCCTTCCCTCCTCTCTTTCCCTCCCTCCTGCTCCAGAGCTGCTCCTGCTTCTCAGCTCTCCTAATCTGGTGTCTGCCTGGTCTCCAGAAGGGCATCAAGCCATTTTGTCTCTCAGAATCATGTGACATCTCAACTCTTTGCTTAAAGATGAGGAGAAAGAACACACTTGTCTTCCTGGAGTCCTCTGAAAAAAGCTGCCCTCCTGCTTTTGCATGAACACTCCTTCTGTGAGATGGACACATGTCCCACAATAACTGCTCCTACATCTCGTGTCCAGGAGGTGTCAGTGGAGCCTTGGGGCAGCAGAAGCTGCAAGAGGAGAGAAGTCCAGGCACTGGAAGAACCTGGTCCTGCCCCAGTCTCTCCTGCCCTTCCCAGATCAGATCCCTGTGCAAACGAGACTCAGCCCTCTGGGCTCTGGGCTCCTTCCGTCTTCCCTGCAGCACAGATTCACATCTGCTTCCTCACCCCCCCATCTGTCTGAACTTCCCCTCTGTTACAGGTGCTGAGCACTGGGCTCTGCAGTAACTCTCCTGGGCGTCAGGTGGATGAGATGGACCCCAGGAAGGATGGGCTGGATGTTACAGCACCCACATGGTGAATCCAACCTGAGATGAAGCAGTTCACACATTTCCTGCATGTGATACAAACATTTATCTGAGAAAAACCTGATATGTGAACTGTTTTCCAATTTTGTGGTGTCAGACAATGCCTTTTAATACCAGGACAGTGGGTCTGTAGTCTGATCTGTCTGTTACCTGTGTGTGTGTCTATCTGCCTGTCTATCTCTTTCCTCCTTGTCTCCCAACTCCTTCTAACAATACCTAAATTACATAATGTTCTATTTGATTTTCAGGGGAGGAAATTAAAATGTATTAATTATTTTAGTCTAAGAAATATAAAATTAGAACTGAAAAATTATGAGTATGTAGATTTATGTAGTAAAGAATGTGAAGCAAGAACATTTTATTATTAGAAATACATGGCGGGCCAAACACTTCTGCATTCCCCTTAAGATTGCTGGTGACAAGCAGTACTGAAACCCAAAAGGTGTTGTGTATTTATTAGTCTTTGATTAATGTAAATCAGTAGTGGAAGGATAGAAAACGCCAGACACACTGCAACTCTCCATCATGTGGTAATGTGCATTGACTCAGGTCTGGTCTCCCCGCCCCAGGTCAGGACACCACCCGGCTCCTGCCACCGTGGTCCTGGGAGCAGCCTTCCCAGGATGATGCCTGTGTGGACTTGGAGAAGACCTGCCTCCTTGGCTCACCCTCACAGGCTGCTCCGCCTTCTGCCAAACCTCGCAGTGAGACCCAGGATCAGAGGCGGGGTCACGATGAGGGCACAGTTATGCGTGAGGACACCATCTGTGGGCCTGGGTGGGGGCGGGTGTCCCTCAGCCTCCCCAGCACTGCTGACCTCAGAGTGACGTCACTATTCCACGTGCTCTTCACTCTGGGAATGTCAGTGACGTCCACGGGCTTCGATCCGAGGCTAATCAGTCACCACATCCTCTGTCGTCCATTGTCTTTGTGGACCTGAAGAATTGTGGAAGGAAGAGCCTCTGTAGACCCTGTGCTGTGTGTCTCAGCTAAGTTTCACCTGATTTCTTGTGTTTATTCAGTAGTTGGTGAGGAAATAAGCGTCTTCCGCTTCACTTTTTTTATTTTTATTTTTTTTTTTTTTGAGACAGGGTCTCCCTCGGTGATTCAGGCTGGCCCTGAGCTCAGCCTCCAACTCACATCACAGCATTCCTCCTGCCTCTGCCTCCCAAGTGCTGGGATTACAGGCGTGAGCCATCACGCCCAGCGCTGTGGTATGTGATACTGGTTGCTGCTGGGCATGACTCTCCATGCCCAGTATTTTATGTGGTTACCAAGGATCAAACCTGGGCCCTTGCACTTCCAAGACAGGCGCGGGAACCATTGAGCTAAATCCCCGGTCCTGTCTTCACATTTTTTAAAGATCGGGGAGAAACACCACTTACTGTGCTCTTTCTGAGTGTGCTCACCACTGTGAGACCATGTGCCGACTTCTCTCTTCTCACATTTCTTTGCTTTTCTTTATGGGGACAGCAACGGCACAGAAATGCACACACTGCATGACAGCACTTCCATTGGGAGCACAAATGACCAGACCCTGAGACACACAGCAGGATGGTAACCATGGGATTTCAGGGAAGGGAGATGACAGGATGTAGATCTGAAGGGTAAAGTCTCCTCTGCGCACCCAGGGTGAGTCCTGGAGATCACTGCACAGCACAGGTCTGTATGAGAGAATGATTAATAACATCCTCAAATTTTGTCAGAGAAACACATGTCAACTTCGCATATCTGAAAGGAAGACAAGTCTGAATCCGGGTTCCTTTTGCAGACAATCTGTAAATATTCGGCATCCACAGTCATCGTGGTTGTGTAATTCTATGTGTGTTTACTAATGTGTGAGTACATAAGTGTGTCCTAAATACATATGTATAGTATTGTAACACGTATATATAGTAATAAAATGTTTCTTATAAGTACATTCATCAGTCATATGCAGTAAATGATGAAACAGTTAAGACATGGATCATTAGAGTGACACAAAGAGTCAAATTTCAAATGATGGATGTGTGACTGACAGTTATACATAGAATAAGTGAAAATAGATAAGTATGTGGATTAAGAATAATTTGAAAATAGATACAAAAATTAGATGCGAATTCATACAGAGTAGATCATTAAACTGAAATGTGAAAGTTCATAGAAAGATGATTGATGGATACAGACACACAGATCAGTAAAGACAGATAATAGAAACATGGATTGGTAGTGATTTAAAAGTTCTCAGCCAGATTCCAGCTGCAATGTTTAATTCCAATTTTGCAACTACAGTTATATGATTCTTTAGAAATCAAAACGTGAAGTGAACTTGCCTCAGGGATTTGGTTCTTAGAGAATCTTCTCCATAGCATTTAGAGGGTCTCAAATCCAGTCCTTTCCCGTGATCTGTGAGTCAGAGTCCAGGCCTGACCCAGCCTTGTCCTCAAGACTCAGGAGAGCAGAGAGAGAGTTGATGTCCACGTTCCAACCTACATAGGCCTTGGCCTTCTCTCTGCTCTTGAGTCACCCATGAGCAGACTTCTCTCATGAATCTCCAGTCAGGTCGGTCACTGTCTGCAGGTGAACTGTCAGATGAGCAGGAGTTATACAAAAGTGACGCTGACCGTACGGGAGACAGCATTGGTTGATGTCTAAATGTTATTAAAAGGAATATACATATAGCGAATTCTCTTTGAAATGCAAATGAGCAGGATGCTGAGACACTGCATCAGAGTATCTGAGAGTCAACACGAAGGACTCTAGGTCCAGATGACACTTGCTTAAACAGTGCCCTAGGACTGTAAGACGTGTGACAGCATCAATAGTCTGTACAAGCAAGGCGCTGAGAGTGGCGCCAACACAGTGGAATCTCCTGAAGCTCTTCAAGACATCGCCTACAACCTCGGAGGTGAAGAACTGAGAACTCTAACAATGGGCAGATGATGAAATTACACTATAGAATGAAGTACAAACATTCAGGGTAAAATGCTTTGTGGGAAACAGAATTATGGAGCTCCATTGAGGATGAGATATGAGGGTGGGCAGAAGAGTTGCAGGCACCAGAGAAATAATTTTCAGGGTAAAATGCTTCTACACTTAGAAACTAACGAAGCTGTGCCATCAATTGAGGTGTGAACAATGGTTTCATTGAAAAATTTATTGTGGAATTCCTGAAGAAAAATGGGGAAGAATAAAAGCATGACTATGTCAAAAGATAAAACTGTGGTATGAGAAATACAGAAGGTGCCTGGTGTCTGTGCGATTGGGTTCCTGATGCAGATGAGAATCACCTGCAGAGAAAATTCTCCAGTCTTTTTCCATCTCTGCTGTGAAGTTAGTTCTCTACATGAGTGAAGCACTCCATCTACTGGTCATGAGTTTCCCTGCAGGGCGGTTTATGTCTGGGCTCACACTTGAATGAAATCGCTGCGTCTCTTGCACAGTAATGCACGGCTGTGTCCTCTGCGGTGACAGAGTTCAACTGCAGAGAAATTTCGTTCTTGCCTGTGTCCCTGGAGATGGTGATGAGACCTTGGAGGGGCAGATTGTAGCTAGTGCCACCACTGTTAGTTATTCTCCCCATCCACTCCAGGCTCTTTCCTGGAGGCTGTCAGATCCAGTGACAATTGTAACCACTGTCGGTGATGGAGGCTCCAGAGACAGTGCAGGTGAGCAACAGGGTCTGTCACAGTTTCACCAGGACAAGGCCTGACTGCTGCAGCTGCACCTCAGACAAGACACCTGAGGACAAGGAAAAACTTTCCAGTCATTCACCAGTTTTCATGACCTTCCCAGGGACCATTGTCTCACTCTGAGGACACTCACCATGGGGACCTGTCACCAGGCACAGGAGAAGACCCAGCAGCTTCATCTTCTGCATACACTGCTACCTACCTCCAGCCCTATCTGGGATGGAGCTGTGAGCTCCGAAACCCAGGAGAGGAATTTGAATCTAGTGATAGAGGATGAATTTGCATGAGGGGAGCCCATTTCCTATATGAAGGGGAGACTGAGTTCAGCCATGTCTGATCCTTTAGTGCTACTAGTACTCTCTGTACAAACAGAGTACAGAGTACTGAGTGACTCTCTTCTCCTCAATTCAATAGGGTTCAAATCAGAGATAAGAACATGGTAAAAAAATGTGAAAAAAAATTACTGGAACATTCTGGGAAAATATTATTTCTATGGTGTTCAGAACACATCAATAAATCATGTTCTATACATTTGTAAATTCCAGGTACTATAGAAAAGATTCCCACATCCTTAGAAGATAATATTTTCAGACATAATGCTGAAGGTCTGTCCGATTTGATACCATTTACAGGGAGAAGAAAGACCTAGAACGTAGAATCCACCTTTGAATGTCAATGCAAGATGGAAGCAGGATTCCGGATACTGGATGGGTGTTCCTCTCATTCTCCCATCTCATAAAACATCATTTTCTCTGGTGCAACTTATTTCCACCTTACATTTCCATAAAGACCAGTTTTCTATTTTGATTATATGTTGCATTGGATATCAACAGTAATAATATTCCATTTTATTTTCATTTCCTGAAGAATCAAGTAGAATATCACTAGCTATCGTGTGACTTTTTCAAAGTGCAAAGGGATGGAGGTGGAGAGTAAAGACAGACAAAGAGAAAGAGACAGAGACTCACATTAAAGTGTTTTGTTCCTTTCTTCAGGGTCTCTGCATCCCAGGTAACAGTGCTGCATACAAGTCTTAAATCTCAGGGTACAATGTCCTTGCAGGATCTGAATCTGATAGGTCACTGCATCAAAATTCATCTAAAGACAGAGCTGTGTTCAGTGGAAAGAATCACACACAGACCATTGGGGAATTGTGATCTCATCGTGTTTCAAATGTTAGTTTAATTTTTGCATTCACTATGAGATATTATCTATGAAGAGAAACCCAATGTGAATCTATTCATCAATTTCTCATGTCTCAGAGGAAAGCAACCATTAGAATATATGTACAGCAGGCTCTTAGAAGACAAAATCATTGACTGATGGATTCCAGGAACAATCTCAGCTCTGCTCCACATGGTCCCATCTCAGGCCTCAGCCCTCCACGCACAGTTCCTCCTCCTCTGTCCCTCTGTCCTGCACACTAGGGCCCACTCCCATGCCCTTCCCTCCTCTCTTTACCTCCCTCTGCACCAGAACTGTTCCTGCTTCTCAGCTCTCCTAATCTGGTGTCTGTCTGGTCTCCAGAAGAGCATCAAGCAATTTCATTCCTGAAAAGAATGTGACATCTTAAGTCTTCTCTTAAAATGAAGATAAAGAGCACTCTTGTCTTCCTGGAGTCCTCTGAGAAAAGCTGCCCTCCTGGTCTTGCAAGAACACTCCTTGTGTGAGATGGACAAGTGCCCTAAAATAACTGCTCCTACATGTCGTGGTCAAGAGGGGTCCCTGGGGCCTGGGGACAGCAGACACTGCCAGAGGAGAGAAGAATTCCAGGCACTGGAAAAACCAGGTCCCAGTGTAAACATTCCTGCCACTTCTGAGACCAGATCCCTGTGCACATGGGACTCAGTCCTCTGGCCTCCAGGCTCCTTCTGTCCTACCTGCAGCACGGATTCACATCTGCTTGCTCACCATCCATATGTCATCTGAACTTCCCCACTGCTGCAGCTGCTGAGCACTGGGCTCTGCAGTAACTCTCCTGGGTGTCAGGTGGATGAGATGGACTCCAGGAGAGACGGCCTTGACGTTACAACACCGTGCAGCTAATCCAACCTGTGATGAAGCAACTCACACATTTAATTCACTAGAGACAAACGTTGGTCTAAAAAACATCTAATGCCTAAACTATATTCCAATTTCATGATGTGCCACAATGCATTTGACACCAGAACTGTAGCTCTGCAAGCTACTCTGTCTGGTGCCTGTCTGTCTGTCTAACAGGCAGCTTAGGTCACATGAAAAGCCCGGGTCCCACACTCAAGCATTCAGTGTCCACTAAGGCCTAGTAGGAGACCAAGAGCTACTTTTCCAGCAGAGAGTACTTGTCTGCAGGTGATGGAAGAAAATTGTCCCAAAATCATAAAGGTCTCCGTTGTTAATTACCTGTGCAATCCCTGCCAGAAAAAGGAAACCACATTGATTTCTGCCACTGACACCTCAAATACCACTGGCCCTGCTGTATCACACGGCCCCAAAGGCAGAGCAGGGTATACAACAGTCTAGACATTTTGTAGAGCTTCTTTTCTCTCTGGACCTCACTCAAAATGGCCCTTTTCTAAGGTTTTTTTGTAAATAGGCCAGAGTAAAACACACAAGTGAGGGATGAGTTCCTTTCTAAAACTAAATAGACCGCTTTAGGTATTGCTTGTCTAGTTTTAGGAAGAGTCAGATGACAGTCAGTGACAACTTATCTTTTACTTTTGGCTGGATATATATGCATGTTCTGCTCACTTGTTCCA
>PVIR01038511.1:0-14452 GCA_004026965.1 Petromus typicus
TGGCTCAGAATTGCAGAATTCCTAACCCGTCAAATTTGGAATGAAATAAACAATTGTTTAAAATCTCTTTTAGGACACTTTGTACTGAAACAAAATTCCTATTCATGGTAAATAATTCATCCATTGATTGTTTACAATATACACATTACCAAATTAGGTCATTATCACAATTTTGATTAGCATCTTTGTATGCCTGAAGTAAATGAACATTAGGAACCACTTAGTGACACTAATATGTCTCCCATTTCCATCACACAATTTTCATGTTATCCTTTAATTTATCATCTTCCTATTTAGTTGAAAATATGAAATGGAGAATTACTGAAGGACTGTCTCCTTCCTCTTAATATTATTTAGCTTTTATTTTCAAAAGAAGTTAATTATTAGTTAATTCACTTAACAGCCTTCTAAAATATGTAAATTATATCTTTCTAATTAGCATTTGATAATAATAGAATAAATTGGAAGAGAACTTTTGGTTTTATTCTATTCTTATTACATACATAAATAGGGAGAAATGTCTGTTTGCTAAGGGAATTATTTTGCTCCAAGTTCTAAAGTGAATATAATTACAAAAGAATAAAAGACAAAGAACATGAAGTTGTGGCTTTTATTTTTCCTTCTAAATTGAGTGACTAAGTTGCGACATATTGGTTATTAGGTACCTGTGGTGATTTAGTAAAACGCACGACAGATTAAACCAAAGCGGAAGTCCATCCAGGACTGTGCCACGAGTGACACTCTGGCACTTCTGACACCTTTTCTGCCTCAGTTCCTTTCACTGGAACTTGTGGAGTTGGTCACTGATATACACAACTTAAAAAACTGGGGGTTGTGATAGTCTTAATTATTTTTAAAAAATACAAAATACGTTAAAATTGGCTACAATTATAATAGAATTAGGTGAGGAGAAGCTTCTTACTGGGAATAAAAAATTGCTCTTTACGGAAGTGGTTGATGCTAGTAATTCACACACATTCTTTCATTTAACCCTCATAATCCCACGTGGTAATTTCCATCATTTCTACTTTACAAATGAAGAAACAGATCTAAGAAGGAATTTATGCAAAGTCTCAAAATTTAGATTTTGGGTCCTGGTGCTCTCTCCTCAGAAGCCCATGCCCTTTTCTGCCTTCCCCTTACCAAGTTACTTAGAGGAGGACCTCTGTGTCCCCTACTCATGTTGAAAGTGTTGGGAAAGCTGTGTAGTGGGCTGAGGTAGACTGGTCAGTAATTCCTCACTTGCCCTAAGTGTGTCCATGCTGGTGAAGATGCAGAAGGTAGACCCTCAGAGCTGCTGATGGATGGTTGGCTTACGTGCTGAATCCTAAACCGCCAGACGGGGTTTCTTTGTTTGGCATTCTGGCCCATGGGACTCATCTGAACTGAGGACTCTGTGGCGGCTGGAGGGTTGAATGAACTATGACTTCAAGGAGTGAGTCTGAACTCTGGCTGCACATGAACATCACCTGGGAAAACAGAGAGCTTGAGTCCTGGTTCCAGAGATTTTAGTTCAAATACTCGGAGGCTTAGACACTGCTGGCTTTAAAAAAATACCCATTTTGAACAGGATAGCATCAATCTGCATGAAGATTTTCCTTCTTCCTTGTAGTTCAGTGGTGGTGGACCTAGGGCATGTGTGCCACAGCAGGCTGTTTGTTATCATTCAAAGCTCTAAATGGCTCGCCATCCTTGCTCTAGTGAGTGTGTTTGTGCAGTAACAGTCTTGATGGTCATACCTTTGGCTGGCTCCTCCTTCGTAATAAGGTAATCATGAAATCACTTCTCCACAATCACTCGCTTTACTGATGACATTTTGATACATTTTTTTTTCTTCTTTTCAGGCTCTTCCCTGATTTTATCATCTGAGTAATAAAATCAGTGTGAAGGTTGGCCTTGCCAGTGCCTGAAGGGACCTTGAATCGAACTCCACTCACACCAGGCATCTGCACTGCCCCACGAGCTGCAGATGGCACTGGCTGCAGTCAGTAGTGGCCTGGGTTCAGGCACACATGCCCCAGTGGCTGCTGTGCTCATGCATTTTCCACATTTGCTTTCAGATGGCTCCTCAAAGTTTCAATGTCTTTTCAACCTAGAGTTAGTCACATAGAAAATTGATCCAAGATAAGATCCTGTCTTTTTTGCATATTTGTAACTTGCATTCTTGTGTAGGATGTGGCAGCTTCTGGTGCTCCAGCTGTTGGCCTGAGACCTGCTGGGTGTTCACTGTGATCACTGGGAGGAAGAGAGGTGGAGTCTCTGGCCTTCTTGAAGGGTATTCCCTGCATCATGCAGCTGCTGAAGATCCTACTAAAATGTCTCACTCTGACTCCTGCTTCCATGAGCAGCTCTCGATATGGCTTTAGGAAAACAGGATATCTTTTTTTTAATTTTTTAATCTTTACTGGTACATTACATATATGCATCATGATTGCACTCCATAATGGGGATTTGTACCAGTATAAGACACAACTTAATTCTCATTTTTTCCCATAGCCCTACCCACCCTACTGCCCCCCCATATACATAAAATTTGTTTCCTTACTTTTTTGTTACAATCTCATCATTTTTCCCCCTTCTCCCTATTTTACACTGAGCCTTTTCTATTTCACAATATATAGCATACAATTCTAGGACTCATTTACATCTTTATTTTCTCATACCAGAGAAAAGATGTGATATGGATATCTTGACCAACATAGCCCTGTGGAGCCTGCTTGCTAGGATAAACCAAATGAGGTCCTGAACTTTCTGTGACTTGTTCTGTTGGTCAACAACTTGATTCTATGGGTGTTTTCTTAAAGTGATACTTCCAAATGAGTAGAACATTGAGTTCACAAAGAAATAAACTATATTAAAGGCAGATAGCTAAAGATTAAAAATACACCTAGGATATCCTAACATGCCTTATTAATGAGTTAAATAATAATATCTGTTCATGCATGAAGAAATAGTGATGAGCAGCACCAAACAGGTTTGCAATCATAATCACGGTATAATGGGCTTGATTTGTCTGGGTAACAAAGGCACAGGGACTGTTGTCATGTGTGGGTTGCTGACATCCATAACTGAAAGAAATGCTAAGTCTTAGCAGTGAGTGAATATAAAGATCTAATTTTTTAAATGCAAGGTCTAATATACTCTATCCATAGCCTCCTTAGATATCCCCAAAAAAGGAGCATTGTAGGGTGCTAAATGGTATCAGGAATGAACAATTCTGTGCTCAAAACTAGCAACATGCTCTATTGAACTAACATATTCCTTTACTGCAGAGTTTTCAAGGTCCTTTACATCTGTTTTGAATTTCTAAGGGGCTGATTTCAAAACACAGCAGCATGAAGTGAATGCTGGAGCCAAAGTCCTTGGGGGAGGGGCTCCAAGTGATGCTTGGAGGGGAACAGTTTGAGGTTCTTAGGGAATACAGCAAAGGACGTCACCATCAGTGCCATCTTCCTGTCAGGAGGACACACTGGCTCCTCTGGGTGGTTTCTGGGTTCACTGGCAATAAACTTCCCCTCATTTCCGAAATAGTCCAGAGCTTCCTGCGAGGGTGACCATGGTCACACTTGGTAACCAGGGCTCTGTGGAGGCCACATCTGCCTCTCAGCAGGGACTTGGAATCTTGAGAGAGGAGAAAAGCCATCCACTGGCCTCCACATCCTGTGCTTAGGCAGCGGGCCAGCACTCCGATTCTTCTCCTTTGGCCTTAACATGTTAAAGACATCAGGGAAACAAAGGTCATATCCTCCTCGTAAGGAGCGTTGACATTTTTTATCCCTTTTGTTTCTCAAATGCAGTGATAATGTTGCATTGTTTCACTTATCGTAAGAGATAAAAGGCTGAAAAATAACTGCCAGTTTTGGGACATGTGTGTCATGCCAGGTGTTGTGCTCAGAGTTCATATCAACCCAGTGTCCCTGGGATTATGCCACAGATGGCCTCTGTGGGGTACAAGCAGGTGACACTGCAGGGGGCCTGAGGGTCTGGGCCTAGTAGGTTGGGCTGCTGTGGACAAAATGGCCCCGAAATGGTGCATTGCATTTAGTATCTTGGGGTTTCTTTGATAGTCCCCATGGATCTATATCTCCTCATGTGGAGAGGAGGGGGGTAACCAAGGAGGTTAGGCAGGGTGCTCAAAGGGATGAGGAGTCCTGAATGTCCCTGCGATAGCTCAGTCAGCCTCCCTGTGGAGAGCAGAAGCCCTTTCTTCCGGTCCACTGTCCTCTCCTTGGATGTCTGAAGAAATCACTCAAGAGTGAAATGAAAACTCCTTCTGTCCTTCATGATCTCAGTCCAGTGATGGAAAATGGAAGGACAGTAATTGACCGATCACACATTTAAATGAGTAAATCAGACCATTGATGCTCAGCAGTAATTTCATGCCATAATTGATAATAAATAGAACATTTGAAAATAATTATTCAGCACAGTCAGCTAGAGTAACCCAAAACAACATTGTTGCTCCATTCCACATCAACAATAAGTGGGAGGACCACTGCACTATGGATTCATGCAATGGCCTTTGGGGTGAATTTAATTCCCTGTGAGATAAGAACAAGATATTTAATGACAGAACCAGTTCTATGTCTTCCCCACGAACTCAAGAGGCCACTGTAGTGTTTGGTGTGGAGGAAAGTCAGCTGGACGTCCATCATTCTTATCTTTACCCCTGAACTAACATTCAGTATAGACCCCGGGCTGTGTAAAGGTGGCCCCCACTTTAAAAAACTGTTTCCTTTATTCTCTAGAGAGTGCATTTTCTGTTGAAAAGCAATTGATCTCTTTACTTACCACAAATCCATTAATTTTGAATGTTTCTAGATTTCCAATCTCTTCTTAGTAGTTTTTGCTGTTTAAAGTTTTAATCATGATGTGTATATAAAAAGTACCAATAAAGATGAAAAAAATATAGTTTTAAAAATTTAAAGCAGAGACTATTTGTAAAATGCATACACAATTTTCTTATTTATTGGCATATCCCAAGTACATATCTAGATAATTTGGCATGTATTATATGTGACATTTTTCCTCTAAAGATGTAGTTTATGTTAATCTGCTTCACAATAACATTTTATTTATATGTACCCTATCACTTCATGTGGTGAATTTCTCATGTGCAAAGTAAAGTTTATTAGAAAATTAGATTATCACATAAGAGTCAGAGAAATTATTTGAAATTCTCTTATTGTACAGTCTTAGTTGAAAAAGATTTTTATTTTCTCCAAAAGGGCCAATAGTCCTTTAAAATTGTCCACCCATTTTATGTTTATTTATAGTTGTATTAACATCTACTATAAGCCAGGCACTGCTTTAGGATTTAGATATAAAAAACATTAAAGACAATTTTGATTTTAAGAACAGAACAATGGAATAATTTGTATGTTATCTAAAAGATATTTTAACCCAGGTGCCCAGGAATAAAAGAAGATTAAAATACAATATTAGGTAATTCAGTTATCCCAAAGAGATTATCTGATGAAAGAAATATTAACTTCTTAGAAATTATTTTATAATCTTATTTTGACCAGAATAGCCGAAACAAAGTTAAAGCAATATTTATTACCCATACCTGAGTGCATTTCAAATAACAGAGTATATTTAAAAATATTAAAACTATGTAGAAATATAGCAAAATCAAGGTAGAAATCTTTCATCAGAAATGCAAGCTAAGAACTTGAAAGTGTGTAGTTGTATACAATTATATTTATATACAGGAGTCAATAAACCTGAGCTTCAGGGTTAGACTTTAATCCAGGAAATGTATTACAAAGTCTCTGTAGAATGAACAAGTTGATAATTTAATGAAAAACTGGGAGGATTCAAGGAAAACTAAGCCTAAGATATGTGCTGCCAGAGGTTTTTCTAAATTCTTCAGAGCTTATTTTAGCTTTAGTTATTTAAAAGTCAAAACTGTTTTGATTTAAAGGTTCAAACAGTTTACAGAGTTTTCTAACAGAGATTTAAAGAATTGAAGGAGGTGCTGACTAGTTAATCCTAGATGTGAATTCCGTTGCAAGCCCTAATTCAACATAAAAAAAATCACAATCACTGGCAGAAACTGGAAAGCATTCTATTCATGTTATGTACTTTTCATGTTTCAATCAGTCTCCAAATGTTTTCTGGAGATCAAGGGCTAAGATTGACAACTGATCTACCTTGGTATTTCTGCTGATTAAAATTTCAGTGTGTATGTAGCCATTGTGACTCTGCACCCAGCCTGCACACACACTTTGCACAGATCACTGTGGGGATGGTTCCTGCCTAAGTCAGTGTGTGTGGCCATCTCGTAGAGAGGCTCTGGTTCCTGGCCTCCTGTTTGTGGAAAGCGGATGTGGAATGCTGATGAATGAAATAATATGTAGTGAGAGTTGAGTCAGAATAGTCAGGCTGAAGTGGTAAAAGTTAACACTGAGGTAACTCCATTTCTTGGTGTGGTGGGATGCCTGGAGTCTGCTTGCAATATCCACCATGGCATTTAGAAGTTAAATTCTTAGCCAGAATAGAAGGACATCCTGAAGGTCATGAGGTACAATGGAAAGAATGCCAGATGGAGAGCTCTGGAAAGCTGGTCTTTCCTGCTCTAATAGGATGCAAGGGTGGTGGTTGACTGGACGGGGTAGCGGGCCTTGGAGATCATAGCCATAACCTCCCTTCCAGCAGCCAGCACTGGAACAGTCCTGCTCCCTGCTCACCGCTGTGCTCATGTGTTCTTGAGCAAAGTATTGCCCTTTTCAGACCCAGAATCCTCTGCATTACACTGAAATAATTCATATGTGCTATCTAGCATTGCATTGCCAGAGAGCTTCTTTGTTTTACAGTATGTAATTTGTCTTGTAAAAAATAAATTGAGTCTATTGGTACAATTTAGGAATATGTTATGATCACATTCTTCATCATTGTGCATTTATACCTGTACATGGTGTATTTTGATTCTTGTTTTTTCCTATTTTCCTGCCCTCCTTTTGACTCCCTACACCCTGTATACATAAACTTTGTTTCAGTTTTTCTCTTATATAGTCAGATTCTTTCTTTCCCTTCTTTGCTTTCTCCTGGCTCCTCCACCCCCCATTCACCTTTCTTTTTAAGCATCTTCTTCCTATTTCACAACATCAACCTTATATACTGAACTTCATTTACATCTTCAGTTTCTCACACTAGAGAAATGATAGAGTATTTAAATGTTTGTGTCCTATTTACTTCACATTTTGATGACCACGAAATATATATTGGTCATATGGGAAACACTCCCCAGGTGCTTATATTTACTAATTTTTAAACTTCCATCCACTATTCTTCATGTAGATCTGCCTTATTTATCACAATATATAAATTACAAAGAAAGTAAGAAGAACAATAAAATAAATACAGCTAAATCAGTCAGATTTTTAATCAATTGTTTATTTTGAGTTAAAACATTTATTAGACCAAAATACATGAGGCAAATAAGACTTCACTTTCCCATTCCATGTTAGTAAGAAAGGCTGCAGGACTTCCAAACTCACTGTCAGTTTGTTCTGGTTTTCAGACCTTCTAGGAAATGCTGCTCACCTGGTGCAGTGCTCAAACTTTGCAGGGTGATTGCAGTTAGCCTGTTTTGCCTGATGAGAAGGGAGTAAGGCCTCTATTACTCAGGCACAGTGAAAAGTTTCCTAAGAAACTAGTGGCCATGGCAATTTTGCTGACAATTAGGTAGCAAATACTTTAGTGGGCTTATGCTGGCCCACACTTGGCAGAAGGGAAGGATGCCACTGCATCGAGTGGCACATAGGCTTTGCTGGGTGCAGAGACAGGACCTAGAATCCTGCTTCAAAAGCAGTAAATATTTGACCTGCAAGGAACAGCATGAGGTCTGGGCTGTTATTACTCTTGACTCTGTCATCCACTGGGATATTCTGAGTTCTCTGAGGATGGCACATACAGTTGCATGGGCTTTGGAGACAGACAGATGGGGTAACATTAAAAAACTGGACAGCCATTAAGTTAGGGAACAAGGAATAGCTGGAGAGTAGAAACCCATGACCACCACACCAGCACTCCAAAATATTGTGAAGAACATTCTAAAAAGAGGTAATAGGGACTATAGCTCCATGAACCCAAACAGAATGAACACATCAGGCAAGGCAAGTAACTAACCCCACGTGAAAGACAGGGAGCCAGCACAACAAGAAAATAACATGACAAGAATAAGTCAATACATCTCACTTATAACCATCAATGCAAATGGTTTCAATTCACCAGTCAAAAGAAGGGATTGAGAACAAGATCCAACTGTACGGTGTATTCAAAAAACATATTTAATTCAAAATGAAATTCATGGACTGAAAGTAAAAAGATGGAACATAGTACCCTGTGCAATAAGAATCAAGAAAAAAAGCGGAGGTAACTATGCTATTTTCAGATAAGGTGAATCACAAGTAAAGACTGATTAAGAGAGAGAGAGAGATAATGTCAATATATCCTTGTTAAAGAAGTAATTTAGTAAACCCTATTATATAAGACAAATGTTGATAGACATGAAATCAAATAAGCATTAATACACTTTGAATGTGGGACCACAATACCCCACTGTCATAAATGGACAAATCAGCTAGACAGAATATCAACAAAGAAATATTAGAACTGAAATGAATTTTTGAACAAATATACTTAGTTGATGTCTACAGAGTGTTCCACCCCACAACATCAGAGTACATATTCTTCTCAGCTCTACACAGGATGTTCTCCAAAATAGATCACATACCAGCTCATAGAATTTCCTTAATAAATGCAAAGGAACTGAAATTATGCCATGGATGTTATCAGATCACAGCGCAATGAAATTGGAAATCAATGGCAAAAGAAACCACAAGAACTTCATGAACACATGGAAATTAGATAACATCCTCCTGAGCAACCACTGAGTCACAGATAAAATTAAATAAGAAATTAACTTATACAATTAAATTATGATGCCAATACAACATTCCAAAGCATTCCAAAGCATTCCAAATCAGATGCAATGAAAGTAGTTCTGTAAGTGAAATTTACAGCAGTCAATTCTGATGTCATAAAAACTGAGTGAGCGCAAATAAACAACTCAATGTTGAACCTCAATCTTCTGGAAAAAGGAGAGCAAGTCATATGAGGGAGGAAATTATAAAGATCAGAACAGAAACTAATTCAATGGAAACTAAGAAAGTAATACAAGAATCAATGAATTAAACCATTTGTTCTATAAAAAATTAAGAAAAATAAACAAATCCTTAGCCAGCCTTAGGGGGGGAAAATAGGAAGGAAAGGACTCACATCCATGCAATTAGGAATGAAGAGGGTGTAATCATAGCAAATTCTGCAGAAATCTAGAACATCATCAATACCGACTTTGAGAATCTGTACTCTAATAAAATGGAAATTATAGAAGGAATTAACAAATAATTGGATATATATGAGTTACCAAAGTTGAATCAAGAAGATACAAAATACTAAATAATCCAATAAAATTGAAAGTGTAAATAAAAACATATCAACAAAGAAATGCTCAGGCCCTGAACGATTCACTGCTGAATTCTAAAAGAATTTTAGAGAAGACTTAATACCACTATGTTCCAAATTCATGATAAAATTCTACAAAAAATTGAAATACAGAATCTTTTACTGAATTTCATACAAGCCATCTGTGTCAACCCAATAACCAAAAATCCTACTAAATGGACAAAAGATGAAAACTTTCATTCTAAGATTAGAAAGAAGACAAGGATGTTCACTGTCACCATTCTTATTCAATTTAGTATTGGAAACACTAACCAGAGAAATTAAGCAAGTCAAAGTAATAAAAGAAATAAGAATAGAAAAGAAAGAAGTTAAATGATCGTTACTTGAGAATGACATACTCTACATAGAAGGCCCCCAAAACATCACCAGAAAATTTCTAAATTTAACAACCAAATTGAGTAACACAGCTGGAAACAAAGCAAGGTCTCAAAATCAGTAGTATCTCAGTACACAAATAACAAACTCTGAGAAAAATTAGGAAACAATATCTTACACAATCACATCTCCACTCTCCAAAAAAATACCTAGGAATCAATTTAACAATGAAGTAAAATACTTCTACATGGAAACCTACAGTATTCAGAAAGAGGACCTGAGAAGATGATAATATATTTCTTATTCTTGGGTACAAAGAACCACTATAATGAAAATGGTCATACTTCCAAAACTGTTATGTAGATTTAATGCAATCCCAATCAAAATACCAATTACCCATGTACAGAATTAGAGAAAACAATTCTAAAATTTGTTTGGAACCAGAATACAACTATAGTAGCAAAAGCAGTTTTGGGCAACACAGGCAAAGGAAAGTCATCACAATCTCCAACTTCAAACTATACTATAAAGCTACCATGAAAGACACAGTGTGGGACTGGCAAAACAAACAAAGCAAAACAAAACAACAGACTCAAGGATCAATGGGACAAATGAGAAGATGCAGAAACAACTAGACATACTCAGCCATACTATCTTTGACAAAAAACTCCAACACTTCACTGGAAGAATGATTGCCTCTTTAATAAGTGCTGCTGGGAAAACTGGATTTTCACATGCTGAAGATTTAAACTAGACCCATATCTGTCACCAAGAACCAAGCTCAAATGAAAATGATCAATGAATGATCTAAATATTAAAACAGAAAGACTAAGTCTAAATCTGTCAGAAGATAGAATAGGCAGTACTCTTGAAGACATAGATATAGGCAAAGACTTTATGAACAGAAGTCTGGTCACACAGGAAATATCAGAACACAGCAACAACTGGGATCTCATTTTATTTAAAAGCTTCTGCACAGCAAACGAGATAACCAACAGAATGAATAGAGAGCCCACAGAATGGATTTTTTTTTTACTAGTTCTTTCTCAGACGAAGGATTCATATCTAGAATATTTAAAAAACTCAAAAAAATTTGAAGACTGAATCAAAAAATGGATGTCTTAAAAGAATAGAGACTGCTCAGATAAATAACTTCGTGTGTCAAGTAAATACAGGGAAAAATATTCAACATCACTGGTCTGTTGAGAGCAGCAAATTAAAACAGTACCTTGATTCTATTTCACTCCAGAAAGAATGACCACTATCAAGAAATCACAAATAGTAAGGCCATGGGGTGCTGGGCCAGCTGGCTACAAAGCAAGCACGAGTCAGAGGGTAAAGATTATACATGGGGTCTGGAGGGCCACAGCAAACCACAGGCTGAAGCCTGAGGCTGAGGCGCCAAGTTTATTCTCAGTGTTCCACTTATAGTACTTTTACAGCAGTGACTATGTGCAGAGATTACAATCAGTGGTTAAAGGTTTACAAAAGTTACAATCAATTAGGTAAAAAGTTTGATGTCAGACTGCTTACGGCTCCCACCTTTTGTTGCCCACCTTTTGGTCTTAAGTACTTCTTATTTTGGGCCAGTATTCAGCAAAAGGTAAAACATCTGCTGTAACCAGAACTTGTTGCTGATGTATTATTATTACAATGGAGGTTACAAGTCAGCTTTGCATACCGCTTTCCACACTATCTCAGGGAAATGTGAAGAGAAACTAGACCCTTGACCCTTAGGGAAGAGAGGGGGAAAATGTCAGTGCAAGGCTTAAAGTAGGCTTCCTGGCTGGCACCAGCATATTCAGGCAAAAAACCCAGGGCTGTAAATTTCTGGTACGAGTGCCCTTACACTGAAACTGCTTCCCACAGTGGGGGTAAAGAAACACTTCTGAACTGCTGGTGAAATTGTAGATTGGTTAAATCACTGTGGAAATCAGTGTGGAGATCCCTCAAAAAGCTAAAATTAGCGTTTCCATTTGACTCACTTATGCCATCTCACAGTACCTTCCCCAAATAATTAAAAGCATCATATTACAGAAATATTGCATATCTATGTTTATGATCAGAAGAGTTTGCAGTAGCTAAATCCTCTGAATAGACCAAATGCCCATCAACAATGAAGATTCTTTAAAATACAGTGGAATATTACTCTGTCATAAAGAAAGTTAAATGAGATATTTCTAGCTAAATGGATGCAACTTGCATCTGTACTCTTCAGTGACATAAATCAGAAGCGTGAGTTTAAATAGAATTATGATTTCTTTCATATGTGAAACTGAAAGTGCAAATAAGGATCAAAATGTATAATAGATATTAGTGAGTAAGAAAATGTTCAAATGAGGAGGGGCATCTTCAGGAGGGGTAAGGAAGGAAATGAAAAAGAAAAAAGAGAATAGAAGGAAAAATGCATACAAAGATTTGTAAATAAGGAGGGGAAGAGGGATTGAAGGGAGGGGAAGGAAAAGGGGAAAAATCAAGATAATATCATGCACAGCTACAAATTCCATATGATGAATATTACATTATGCTATCTAAAAAGTCCCCACAAAAATAGTGAACTAAAAATTTCATATCTACTTATGAGATCTTTCTGTATTATTTGTACTATTTTTACATATTTTATTACTTAAATTTTAGACTTTAAAGATAATTTGTGAATCTTTTCATTTTAACATGGAATCTAGATTAATATGTGACTTTAGAATTATCTTTCTCTTGTGTCCGAGCAATGTGTGGACCTTTTCAAATATTAGACTTTACTTATTTTTCAATATCTTCAAAATTCTTTAAAGTTCATCTTCAGTAATTTATTGTTTACCAAAAATCACCATTTTTTTTGTAGATTTCCAAATTTGTTCCAAATTATGCATATGCTAGGGTCATATTATGTGTTTTATTCCTTCTGTTTCTCCTTCATTTTTTCTTAATCTTATATACTGTTGATCATTTTCTCTGGTGGTCATAAGTACATTATTGAGATTTCAAAAAGAAAATATTTCTTTTGCTTTAGCAAAAGTAGTAAAATACTTCTCAAAAATTTTACAAACTTCATTTGTTAATTGTTTTTCAATTTTGTTTTTTAAATTTTGTTCTGTAATAATTTTTCAAATGAACATAAATTTATCTATTCCTGATCAAGACACTTAGGACAAATACGTTCACTAGGCCTGTATATTTTCCTGTGATTTGTTTTAACATTTTCTAGATTTATCTATTGATTTTATATTACTAAAGAGTATGTTTCATATTTTTATAACTGATTTATAATCCACTTGATTGTCATCAGAAAATAAATTCTATAAAATATCTGATTTATTTTGATGAAATTTTCTTGTAGTTCATGAATGACTTTTTTTTTTTTTGAGACAGGGTCTCACTTTGTAGTTCAGGCTGTCCCTGAGCTCATTACATAGCCCAAGCAAGCCTGGAACTCACAAGAATCCTCTTGCCCTTGCCTCCTGAGTGCTGGGATTATAGGCATGAGCCACCACACCCAGCAGAATGACTAATTTTTAATGTGTCTTTGCTCATAAGGAAAATAAGAAATTTGTGTTCAACCAAGAGATGAAATTTGTTGATATTATTGAATTTCTCACTGTTCTTAATGATTTCTTATCCAATAAACTTGAAATTGAGAGCATAATAAATACAGTCTAATGCTATGTTTGTGCTCTGGTTATATCCAACAGAAATTACTGTTTTGAATTACTGTAGGTTCATTTTCACTTAAATCATAGTCCCCTTGGTTTCGGTAAAGGACTCTTCCTGAGTGGTTCCTAGGGATTGTCCATATCCAGTTGAAGTTTGATGTCATTGTTAATGAAATTACTACTACAGTTAACATAGTTGTGCCTGGTAATTGAGTGTCTCTCCATGTCAATATCTACATTGCTTGGGGATCATTAACACAGTAAGGGGGAACTAATATCATGACTATGCCAATCAGTATGGAAGGTATTCAAAAAACTAAAACTAAAAATCCACTTAATCTAACCAGCCTTCCTCTTGACATCTTCCCCAAAGAGTTAAAAACATCGTATTGTGGGGATATCGGCATACCTATGTTTATAGCAGTATGACCTGTAATAGCTATCTCTTGGAAACAACGTGAACGGATAAGGAAAGTGTGGAATTTATACACAATAGAATGCTATGCCACCATAAAAAATATGATCTTGAGGTGTTCAGAGGTAGATGAACGGAAGCGGAGGGCATAACACCAAGTGAAGTAAGTCAGATACACAAACTCAGTTGTCTCACAGTTTCTATTATATGAGAAACACAAATAAAAAAATAGAAGAGAAAGAAGTAGGAAATAGAGAAAAGTTTCAAATATTTCCTCAAGCTACAAATTTCATTGTCTAAAAAATATTTTAGGACGCATAGAATTTGATTTATAGCTTGTACCCTAAGAAACTACTCTGAACATAAAATGCACAGTGTATGAATTCTTTGATTATGAAATTTTATTTTTTTTCACAAAACAGAAATATTAAATTAATTAATTAATTAATTAATTTTTTTGAGACAGGGTCTCGCTTGGTAGTTCAGGGTGGCCCTGAGCTCAGCCTCAAACTCACATCACAGCAATCCTCCTGCCTCTGCC